>CM066051.1:15355618-15621141 GCA_033557465.1 Ichthyophis bannanicus
CACAGGACCGTAAGGTTGAGAGTCTGCTAAAACAGGCATTTGAGGCGGACACGCTGTCTCTTGCAACGCTCCATCCTGTGGGGCTTGGGTATCACGTGATCCTGTCTGCTCTTGTTTTCAGCGACTCGTTGCCTTTCGTCGAACCTGGACTCAGGAGGAGCTCAAGGAGCTGGGCCGCCTGGATTCTCCGGGACAGCATATTTAGTCAGACGTCCCTTCCGACTGGATCAGAGCTCTCCGTGAATAGCACACGCTTCGGTGGTGGCTGCCCACAGGTCTGTTGTGGTTGCGAAATACTGGGCGTCGGATGGTTCTTCCCAAATCCCCTCTGAATAAGTTTCCCGTTAAAGGACGGTTGATGTTTGGGGAAGATCAGGATCAATTGGGGGGTATAAGGACCTCGGGGAGTCCAACCGAGAAGGCTGGCTGCCTGAGGATAACCGCAACAGGGGAAGGCAGGGGAGGGCTTTCGGGGCCAGTTTTCGAGATTTCCGGAGATTTCGTACGGCGCGTTTCTGGAGCTCCCAGAGGGGGATGATTTACATCTCCGGCCCAGGGATTCCAAAGTGCTTTGTGGAGCAATAGAGGTTTCTGCCCAAGCTCCACTTCAGCGGCTCGGTAAGCCCCAATGGAAATATGCGGTCCCGGCAGGAGGACCTCCGATAGGCTGGATTGGCTTCGGGAGTTTCTTCTTCTTGGACCCACATCACATCCCGGACCAGTGGGTATTAAGAGATTTATTCGACAGGGTTACGCAGCTGGATTTGGGTTGCAATCCTAGTGCGGGATTCCCTTTTGTCCCCTGTCTCCCTGCCGGGGACAAGAGAGAAAACCTCGGCGATTCGCAGTACATTAGCGGCGGCTTTACACTTAGGGGCAGCCATGGCGGTGCCAGGAGGGCAGATCAGTACGGGGTCCAGTTTATTTGTTGTGGGTGCCAAAGAAAGGGTTGCGGGAGGACTGGTTGCATGTCCCAGTTTTGTTGGTGCGGAAAGGTCCGGAGAAGGTCGGTGCCTTCCGGTGCCGGGAGCGATTTTCCGGTATGGCAACCTTGTCGGCTCGGTCCATTGTTGCGGTGATGGCAAGGAGGAGAGTTATTGGGGTTGAGCCTCCCGGAAGACGTACTTACACATTTCCCTGCCGGGGGGGGGGGTCAATTCATCAGAGTTTTCGGTGGGTGAGGTTTGACTTTCCCTTGGGGGCACTATCATTTCCAGGCATTGCCCGTCGGTTCTGGCAAGGTAACGGCGGGCGTTACGCAGAGGAAGGAATCTCGGGTGGCTCTCATACCTCGCAGGGGCGATTGGGTTAATTCAGGCACGGAAGTGGGAGGCAAGAGAGCGTTCAGGTAAAAAAGCAAATAAGAAGGGTTGGTAGAGTTCTTCTGTCATAGTCTTGGTTGGGTGGTCAATCCAGCCAAAATGCTGTTGGGAGCCATCTCAAGACACCTCCGAGGAATACTGGGGTGCGGTTCGACATGATAAGAGAGGACAGGGTTGTTTTTTGTGGAAAGGGAGAGAGGCCCGAGTGTCTCAGGGTAGGTCCTAGTTTCGCAAGTTCAGGGCCACTCCGGCACCGGGTGGGGGGGGGTCTGCATGGACCTTATCTGCACGTGCTGGGGGACAATGGTGGCGGACTAAGACTCTGGGAAGCGGTTGCCTTGGGCCCAAGTGCCTATGCGGCCTCTGCCGATGGTCACGTCCTTTCGCCACGGTGGTCTCATCAGGAGGATTCTTTGAGCCAACGAGCTCCCGTGCCCGTTCAAGGTCAGGCATGTCTCCTGCAGTGGTGGTTGCTTACCCGGCTGGGTTGCGAGGGGAGACGGTGTGGGCTGTCGGAGAATGCTGCTGGAGCAGCGAGAGTTGCTGTCCATTCGTTAACGGACGCCACCCTCTGAGGTTAAGGGATCCCAATGGCGAAAGTAGGTTTTGCCGCAGGGGTTTTGGGTTGCCTCTGGAGAGCTCCTGGTTAATCACTCTTCCTGTGAGCGCCGAGGCAGTCTTCTCGGGAACCTGCAGGCGTTCAAAGCGTCGGTTAGTGGGTTCAGGTACAGGCCAGAGTTCATGTCTGACCAACGCGGCGGCGGTCACCTACATCAATCGCCCAGTTGGCGACACGGGGGCGGGTTGCAAGCCATGGAGGAAGCGGCGGCTTTGTTTCTTCGCTTTCGGGTAGAAGGTGGGTTGACAGCAATTTCGGCAGCGCACATCGCAGGAAACGGCACACAATACATCGGATGGTACGGACTTTCTCAATAGGGTCGTGGGTAGATGCAGGTAGAGTGGGAGCGTGTACAACCCGGACGTGTTTTTTTGCAACAGATATTGGGCCGCTGGGGGAGGCCATTAATAGATCTAATGGTGAACCCTCTAGTCCGGTCCGAAGGCCAATTGTTTTTGCTCTTTCAGTTAGAAGGAGGGAAAGCAAGGTTCTAAGGCATAGAATTGTTGGTGTTGCAATCAGTGTCTGTCCAACAGGTCTTCTGTAAGTCTTTCCCTCTGTGGGCACTAATCGGCGGGTTGGTTCAGCGCATCGGAGCTCATCCTTGAAGGCGTGCTCCTCTTGGCAACCAGACCTGGCCCGAGGCATCCGTGGTTGCGGACCCTGTAGTGCGATCCTGCTCTCGACAGCGATCCTTGGCAGTTACTCTCTGAGGGCGGATCTGTTTGATGGCAAGGGCCTCTCTTCATGCCTCAATTGGATCGGTTTTTCTCTGCTTTAACGGTAACGGGCCATTGAAAGGGCCAGGTTAAAGAAAAAAGGTTATTTCGGGTTTGCCTCTGTTATCGCAAACTGATGCGTAGAGCCAAGGAAACAGTCCATGTTACTGGCATATAGTTGTGAGGATTGGGTGTTCAAGGCGGCAGATCCGGGCGGCTTACAGTCTCCCTTCCCTCGACTATTTAAGCTTTACTGCAGGATGGTTTTGAGAAAGGTCCGGCTTTGCCATTTTTCCTCCCTCGTGCGTTACCATTGGCAGCTCTTTCCGGTTATTGAGGGAAAGGTTCCGGGCATTGCAGCTCCGCGCGCTCATGTGGACATATTGGCTTTTCTCAAAGTGCATTTTCGAGATTATGACTGTCGCACTAGGAGTGGATGATTCCGCCTTGGGATCTCAATTTGGTGTTGTTAGCAGGCATTAACCAACACCGCCCTGATTGATCCGGTTGCCATCGGCCTGCTGGTTAAGGACGTGACCTTAAAAGACTCCGGTATGTCCTTAGTCGGGCTGATCTGTTCGATGCACGACGCATATCGGAGTGGCAGGCGTTGTCTTTGTAGAGAACCGGTTCTTGTCCTTTTCTAGAGGAAAGGTGGTGCTGCTGTCCAGTGTGCTTGTCTTCCTTTTGTTTGCCGAAAGTGTGTTTTTCTCCTCATCTTCACCTAAAATCAGACAGTCCCTTTGGCCAGTTTTGGGCTCTCTTGAGGGTGTAAGCGAGGAGTCGGCAGTTGTACATCGATTGGGATGTGTAAAGAGGGTGTTGCCGGCAGTATTTTGAAGGTTTCTTGGAACCAATTCTCAAGTCCGTGACCAGTTGTTTGTGTTATTGGCAGGAGTTTGCAAGGGAGGAAGCAGCAGCGAAGGCTTTCACTTGCCAGAATGGATTAGAGAATTGATATTGCCTTCTGCCTGTCTTCTTCACGTTTTGGTCGGTACTGGCAGGTTTCCATAGCCGCATCCGCCAGAGCGACAAGCGTCTTCATGGGCGTCACAGTTTTAGTTCCGCCCAGGGGAACTTTGTAGGGCAGCTACTTGGGTCGTCATCTGCATAACCTTCAACAAGCACCTACCGTCTTGATGGGGCAGCTTCGAATGAGGCCTGTTCTTTTGGGTACGGTCGTAATTACGTTCTGGCTGGAAGGGCTATCCCATTGATTACTGCTCTCTGGGTACATCCCAGAGGTAGAGGACTGGGAAACCTAGAGAGGAACAATAAGGAAGGACATGATAAGGACACGTACCTGGGACGGGGAGGGCTCCGGAGGTACAACAGGTCACGTCTCGCAAGCCACCCGGTGTTCTTGCGGGATGGTATCGGCTCAGTAGCGCGAAAGAAAAAGATTACAGGTAGGTCCCCGTCGTAATGACCTTGTTTTATTTTCACTGCTTCCTTCTACCTAGTTTTTTAGCAGGAAAGGGGTTGTAAAGAAAGGTTTGCCTTAATAGTTACACGTGATGGTTCAGTTTAGGTTTGGATGGTATTAAAGGCTACTTATTTGTTGCTTTTTGAGTCGCTTTGTTGATAGTTCACACTGGTGCGGATGGGAGTATCCATCAGGCTATATCCAGTGACTGTCAGGATTCTTACATGCCAGTACTCCAAGCTGCAGGAGGAGGTGTTTGATCAACCCAGAGGTACGAGGAATGACTGAACTGTCGTCACTCAAGGAAACTACACTTACCAGGTAAGTGTTACATTATCATTTTGAGTCTGCACCCTGTTGTTCCCCCGGGCACGCCTTTCTCTGGCAGACACCCCCAAATGGTCAGGGCGGAATTCGTCTGCCCCCCCAATGCCATCCTTCAGTAGCCAGCTGACCTCACCGGCAGTAAGAAGCGCCGCATCCTTCAGACCGGCTATGTGGCATGTATCTTAGCTCATTCGGGCGAAGGACAAAAATGTTTCATTACTCCTGCACGAGGAGTAGCGGGCAGGGTCCCTCCCTTATTTACATCAACATAAGACATAAATATGCCATACTGGGTCAGACCAAGGTCCATGAAGCCCAGTATCCTGTTTTCAACAGTGGCCAATCTAGGTCATATGTACCTAGCAGTTTCCCCAAAAGACACAGGTTCTAGAATGCTTGTACTGGATCAAGCATTGATATCCTGGATCCCTTCTTAATGGTTTATGGAGCTTTCCTCCAGGAGCTTGTCCAAACCTTTTTTAAACTAGCTACACTAACAGCATTTACTACATCCTCCGTAACAAATTCCAGAGTTTGATTACACGTTGAGTGAAAAAATATTTTCTTTTATTAGTCTTAAATAGTTTACCCTGTAGCTTCATTGCATGTCCCCTAGTCTTTCTATGTTCTGATAACGTAAACAGTCGATCTACGTTTACCCGTTCCACTCTGTTCATTAATTTATAGACTTCTATGATATCTCCCTTCAGCCGTCTCTTTTCCAGGTTAAAGAGCCCTAACCTTTTTAGCCTTTCTTCATAGGAGTATCTTTCCATCCACTTTACCATTTTGGTGGCTCTTCTCTGAACCTTTTCTAATAACTCTATATCCTTTTTAAGATACGGCGACCAGAATTGCACACAATATTCAAGGTGCGGTCTCACCATGGAACGGTATAGAGGCATAATAATATCTTTTGTTTTATTTTCCATTCCTTTCCTTATTATACCTAGCATTCTATTTGCTCTCTTGGCTGCCACTGCACACTGGGCTGAGGGTTTTAACATGTTATCCACAATGACGCCTAAATCTTTTGTCCTGGGTGGTGGTTCCTAATGTGGAACCTTGCATCGTGTAACCATAGTTTGGGTTGTTCTTCCCTAGGTGCATAACTTTGCACTTGTCCACATTAAATTTCATCTGCCATTTTGATGCCCAGCCTTCCAATTTATCAAGATCCTCTTGCAATTTTCCACAATCCTCTTGGGTTTTAACAACTTTAAATAGTTTTGTGTCATCTGCAAATTTGATAACCTCACTCGTTATTCCACTTTCCAGGTCATTTATGAATATGTCAAAAAGCAGCGGACCCAGCACAGATCCCTGGGGTACACAACTATTCACCTTTCTCCATTGGGAAAATTGGCCATTTAGCCCAACCCCTCTGCTTTCTATCTTTTAACCAGTTCCTGATCCACAGTATTACACTGCCTCCTATCCCATGACTCTTTAGTTTTGCCAAAAAGTCTCTGATCAGGGACCTTGTTAAAGGCTTTCTGAAAGTCCAGATACAACTATAACAACCGACTCACCTTTGTCCACCTGTTATTCACACTTTCCAAAAAACATAACAGATTAGTAAGACAAGATCTTCCTTGTCTAAAGCCATGTTGGCTGTCTCCCATTAGGCCATGACTATCTACATGCAGAGTAATTTTATTTTTAAGATGGTTTCTACCATTTTTCCCGGTACTGACGTGAGGTTCACTGGTCTGTAGTTTCCTGGATCACCCCTGGAGCCCTTTTTAAAAATTGGTGTTACATTGGCGATCCGCCTATCTTCAGGTATTAGAGATGATTTTAATGATAGCTCACAGATTACTACTAGCAGGTCTGCAATCTCATATTTCTGTTCTTTCAACACTCTTGTTTTTATTCCATCCGGCACTGTTGATTTGCTACTCTTCAGTTTTTCTTATAGTTTCTAAAACATCTTCCCGAATGTATGATATTTCCTTCAATTCTTCCGCACCTTTAAAATACCACTTCAGTCATGGGTAACATCCCTACATCTTCCTCAGTAAAGACTGAAGCAAAGAATTCATTCAGTCTCTCCACTATCGCCTTGTCGCCTCTTAGTACCCCTTTAACTCCTCTATCATCTATGGTCCAGCTGACTCTCTCACAGGTTTTTTGCTATGACTGTACTTGAAAAAATCTTTGTTTTGCGTTTTTGCTTCCGCAGCAAGCTTCTTCTTAAATTCTCCCTTTGCCTTCTTTATCAATGCCTTGCATTTGACCTGCCAGTGCTTGTGTTTTTTCCAGGTTTCATCGTTTGGCTCTTTTTTCCATTTCCTGAAAGATGCTTTTTTGGAACAAGAGCCTCTCTGACCTCACCTTTAAACCGTGGCTGGCAGTTTTTTGGACTTCCTTGCACTTTTCTTAAAGCGTGGAATACAGCTGGTCTGGGCTTCTAAGATAGTATTTTTCAACAACACCCAAGCTTGATGTAAGTCTTTAACCTTTGCAACTGCTCCTTTTAGTTTTTTCTTAACTATTTTCCTCATTTTATCATAGTCGCCCTTTCATAAGTTAATAGGTAGTAGTGTGAATTTCCTTACTATCCCTCCTCCACTAATTAAATCAAAGGCGATCATGCTATGATCACTGTTGCCAAGTGGCCCCAATACCCATATCTCTTGCACTAGATCTGGTGTTCCACTAAGGACTAGGTCTAATATGGCATCCCCTGTGGTCGGTTCATGAACCAGCTGCTCCAAGAAGCAGTCATTTATGTCATCTAGGAACTTTATCTCCCTAGCATGTCCTGCCGTGACTCTGACCCAGTCGATACCGGGGTAATTGAAGTCGCCCATTATTATTACCGCGCTGTAACTTTTGTTAGCTTCCTTGATTTCTTTGAGCATTTCATCATCCATTTGTTCATTCTGGCCAGGCAGTCGATAGTACACCCCCACCGCCATTGCTTTCCCCCTTTTTACATGGAATTTCAATCCATAGAGATTCTACAGCAAATTTTGTTTCCTGCAAAACTTTAATCCTTTCTGACTCTATGCCCTCTTTAACATAGAGTGCAACCCCTCCACCAATTTGATCAGCTCTATCATTAAGATATAGTTTGGTATCAAGATACATCAGCTCCCTCCTCAGCTACCAGGACCTTATTCCACGCTCTCCCTCGGAGGATGCCCCTCTTCCTCCTCTTTTGGTCCCACAGTAGCTGCAGCAGCCCAGTGCAGGCAGCATGGATCAAGATTCGGCCCAATTTATGTCCCTCTTCAGGCAAGCTTGGGACCTTTGGGCATCCACATCAGCTCTCCTCAAAATGGGCCCCTATTCCTCCAGTCCAGTGACAACATCAGCACCTTTGTCACAAAAGTGCGCTCTGACCAAGTCCATCTCAGAAGAGCTCAAGCAACCTGTGAAAGAGATCTCCTGCGCTTCACCGGACGGCACAGTGGAACAGGATCATCTCTCCATAGAGGATAGCCCTCTATCTTCAGATGGGGAATAAGGGGAGTGGTCTCCTTCTGATGACCAAGAAAAGGATCCGGAGGAGGCTCAGGATGTCAGTTTGTTCCGTAAGGAGGAACCTTTGGCATTGATTACTCAGGTGGTGGGTGCCTCTCAGAATCTCAAGGACAGGAACCGATGCAAACTGCTTCTCAGATGGATCCTATCCTACGAGGTATTAGGAAACCTTCAAAGGCATTCCCGTTTCCTCAAGAACATCAGCAGATGGTCACTCTTGAGTGGAGCTCGACCAAAGTGTCCCTTCGTACTGTGCGATGTTTGGACAGCTATATCTCTGGTTGCTTGAGGACTGTGATAACTGGCTCACAAATCCAGCAGTCAATGCGGTAGTGACGGCGGTCACTAAGCATACTATGATCCCCGTCGAGGGTGGTGCAGCTCTGCGGGATCCGCAGTACTGAAAAGTGGAAGGGCTGCTCAAAACCGCCTTTTTCTTTTCCTCCTTCACACTTCAAAACCTCTGTGTGTGGCGGTCTAGCAGCGCGGGCACTCTTTAGATGGATTCAATTGCTGCTGGAGGACTCAGCTTCCACATGTCTGGAGTTGGTGGTGGCATTCTTGGCAGATGCCCTCTATGATCTGCTCTGCCTCATGGTGCGATCCTTGACAGCCATCACAGTAGCTTTGCCACTGGCTCTGGCTTTGACACTGGTCTGCAGATTCTGCGTTGAAAGCATGGCTCGCTAAGATTCCTTTCAAGGGCAAGCTCCTGTTTGGCAAGGACTTGGAAAAGCTGGTCAAACCCCAGCACTTACCAGAGGATAGACCAAAGACGACTAATCGCCATTCAGGTCAGAGTTCACCCCTTTTTTCCTCCTCCCGGGTGTGTTTCAGAAATTCTCGGTGTTACCGACCAGGTCGGTATTCGTGGCCTCCATCCTCCAGGACCGTCCCTAGGTCGCAGCCTTTTCAAGTCGTGTGTCAGACGAAGGATCCTTCTCTGCACTCTCGAAGTTTGCGGGCCCTAGCTGCTCCTCCCGCTGATGCTCCTTTGGCCCACTCTGAGACGCCTCTGGTGGGGGGCAATCTGGCCCTATTTGCCTGTGAATGGGAAAAGATCACCACCGATCAATGGGACCTCAGTATTGTCCACTGCGGCTATGTTCTAGAATGCACCCGTCCTATACAAGATTTCTTCGCAGTTTCCCCTTGCGACTTGGGTGCAAAGTGGGAAGCCATACAGTCCATTCTCTGCAGCCTGTTGGACCTTCGGGCCATTTGTCCAATGCCTCTACCAGAGACCTCTACTGGCCACTACTCCATCTACTTTGTCATTCTGAAGAAAGATGGTTCCTTTTGACCAATTCTGGACCTCCAGGCTGTTAATTGCTCATGCAGGGTTCCACATTTTCATATGGAGACTCTTCATTCAGTGATTCAAGCAGTGCGAAAAGAGGAGTTCTTGGAATTCCTCGATCTCACGGAGGCTTACTTTCATATTCCCATCTGCAAGGATCAGCAGCACTTTCTGCAATTTCATGGTGCTAGGATGCCAATTTCAGTTCTGCGCCTTGACGTTTGGTTTTGCAACGGCTTCACGTACCTTCTCCAAAGTCATGGTAGTAGTAGTGGCATCCCTGCAGAAGCAGGGTATCTGCATACATCTGTACCTGGATGACTGGCTTATCAGGGCAAAATCATATTCGGAGGCTGTAGCGGCCGTCTCCCCAAAATGTGAGTTTCTTGGAGCATCTAGGTTGGTTAGTCAATCACGCCAAGAGTTGTCTCAGTGCTTCCCAGTCCCTGGAGCTCCTGTGGACCCTCTTTAACCCCCACCTCGGACAGGTCATCCTCTTGGAGGACCAGCTGCAGACACTCACAGTTCCACACCTGGGGCCAAGCCTGATGGTGAAACACTTGGAGTTGGCCTATCTTCAAGTTTTAGGGGCCATGGCAACAATGATCGATGTCGTCCCTTGGGCACGGGCCCACATGCGACCCCTGCAATGGCCCTTCTATCTCACTGGTCTTCAGCAATGCAGAACTACAATATGCATCTTCCTCTTCTCAGAACGGTCTGCTCCAGTATCATCTGGTGACTTTGTCCTTACAACCTCTGATGGGGGGTTCTGCTTGAGGTACCACAATGGATCCTGGTCACAAAAGAACCCGCCTCTCAAGCTGGGGGATGCATTGTGGCAATCAGATGACCCAGGACTCCTGGTCATGGCAGGAAGTCCTCTGGATGATCAACCGGCTCGAGGCGCGAGCAGTCCACCTTGCTCTGTAGGCCTTTCTCCCGCTACTCTGTCATCGCTCAGTCCATGTCCTCTGCGACAATGCCACCATGGTGGCCTATCTCAACCAACAGGTTGGCTTGAAAGTCCCGTGGGTCACCAGGAAGATGGCGCTTCTCCTTCCTTGGGCCAAGCGGCACCTACAATCTCTCTCAGCCAAACACATTGCTGGGGTAAACAATGTTCAAGCCGACTTTCTTAGTGGGCATACCCTGGATCCCAGCAAGTGGGAACTCCATCCAGTGGCCTTCCATCATATCATGAGTCTCTGGGGGCAACCCAGGTTCGACCTCATGGCCACTGCTGCAAATGCCAAAGTCCCTGACTTCTTCAGTCGCTGCACAGTATTCAGCTCTCAGGGGATAGAAGCCCTGGCCCAGCATTGGCCAGTGCTCTTGTTGCTATACCTGTTTCTACCGCGGCCACTGATTGGGAGCTGTCTCCATCACATTGACTCTCTCTCCCCGGTCTGGTGGTCCTGGTAGCACCCAACTGGCCCAGGTACCCGTGGTATGCGTACCTTGTTCAGCTGCAAGTGTCCTCTCCCCTACTGCTGGGCTCTCACTGCGGTCTCCTGGGGGAGGATCCAGTCCTAATGGACAACCTGGCTCCTTACTCGCTTACGGCTTGGCTCTCGAGAGACAGAGTCTAATCCATAAATGCTATTCACTTAAGGTGTTTCAGACTCTGCTTAAAGCACTTGCCCATCCACATCGTTGACTTACGCTCGCGTATGGCACTTGTTTGAGTCATGGTGCGCTCGCCAACAGTGTTCGCCATGGTGAGTGAAGATTCCAGAAATCTTAGTGTTTCTAAAGGACAGCTTAATAATGGTCTCGCTCTCAGTTCTCTCTGAGTACAAGTAGCATCCCTAACCTGTTTCAGTGGCCCTATTGCGGGGCATTCACTTGCATCTCACGCAGACATCAGTCATTTCCTCCGTGTGGTCCGTACACTACGGTCTCCACTACATCCACTTGACCTTTCCCTCATGCTCCAGAGTCACATGAAGACTTCTTTTGAGCCTCTCCCGCATGCCACTCTCAGAGATCTCTCCTTAAAGACAGTATTCCTAGTCGCTATCTCATCAGCCAGGTGTGTGTTGGAACTACAGGCGCTCTCCTGTAAAGAGCCCTTTCTCTTATTCACTTCTAAAGGGGTGTCGCTTCGTGTCGTGCCCACCTTCTTTTCCAAGGTGGGCCTTTTCATGTGAATCTGACCATTTCCTTACCCTCCTTTCCGAAGGAATGGGGCTCCAAATCTCTGGACAATTTTCAGGCAGTCGATGTCTGGAGAGTTCTACATCGCTACCTTAAGGTCACGGCTTCCTTTCAGTATTATTTGCTGGGCTGCGTAAAGGCCTGGTGGCATCCAAGGCTACGATTGCACACTGGATGAAGCACGCCATTGATTCAGCTTACATCCTGCATAACAAGCCCATCCCCATAGGGCTTCATGCACATTCCATGTGGGTGCAGGCAGCATCTTGGGCAGAATGCTCGCAAAGTTTCGCCCATTGACATTTGTTGGGCGGCCACCTGGTCCTCTCTATCCACCTTCATGCGTCGCTACTGCCTCGACCTGCGGTGCGTTTTGGGGCCACTGTGGTAACAACGGCTGTATCTTCCCGCCCAGCGGGTGTGTAGCTTGGGTACTTCCTACTTGTCTGGACTGGTCTAGCAGGTTGAATTGGAAGGAGAAATTTCACTTACTGTTTATTTCCTTTCCTGGAATCCTGCTAAACCAGTCCAGGACTCACCCCTCACTGCATTCTTCAACAACAGCCTTGGGTCGTCATTCAGCTTTCAGGAAGGACAGGCTGTGATCTCAGTTTCAGGCTCAGAAGTCAGTTTAGCCTGCCTACCCTCTTTGTACTTAGTTGCACTTGTTGGTACTCACCGTTCCAGGTTCTCCTGGGGAGTTTTAATGCGTTTTGGTTGACATGGGGCTTCATCTGTTTTTATATAAGTATACAAAGGGTGACACTTAGGGGAGTCTCTCTATATGCCAGAGCCTGTTTGTTGAAGTTTCTGCACTTTCTCTGTCTCCAACATCTGCTGGCAGGGGGACTTAACCCACTTGTTTGGACTAGTCTAGGATGATTCAAGGAAAGGAAATTAAATGGCAAGTGAAATTTCTCCTTCGTGTTCCCTACCTTGGTGCCATTTCATTGCTACGGAAGATACATAAAGCTTTCCACCAGGATACTTTAATTTTCAGAACTCGCAGGATTTCCATCATGTCACTTTTATCCAAGTGTTGCTTTTCTGAAGTCTTAATTTCCCCTATTATCACTGAAGTTACTTTTCCATTTTTCTATCAGGCAGAAGAGGCTACTGTAATGATTCCACAGTAGAGAGCCTGAAATTAGAAGAGGTTCATCTCAGGGACCAGCTGGAGGAAGGAGAGGAGAATACTGATACCAAGAGGGGTGAGCCAAGAATTCCTTTAGGATACAATTCTTGCTTTGTATGGTGGAATATTTCTAAACTTGCGCATAGAGGGTGAACGTTAGGGCGTATCAACAGAGAGGTGTCAGTAAAGACAAAAGTAACCCAAATGCCCTTAAGTACAGAGCAAAGATTCCAAATTACTCCTGCCTACTGATAACCAGATTAATATGAATAAAATACGACTTCTAAAATGCTAGAAGTCTAAACAAATAAGATGGGAGAGTTAGAATATAAATGAGAAATTAGATATGATTGGTATCTTAGAGACCTGGTGGAAGGAGGACAACCAGTGGGGCACTGATACCTGGGTACAAATTATATCTATTATATCAATGATAGAGTAGATCAAATTGGTGGAGGGGTTGCACTCTAGATTAGAGAGGGCATTGAGTCACAAAGGATTAAAATTTTGCAGGAAAGAAAATAATTGTAGAATCTCTATGGATTGAAATTCCATGTAAAAAGAGGAAGGCAATGGCAGTGGGGGTCTTCTACCGACCGCTGGCCATAATGAACAAATGGATGACGAAATGCTCAAAGAAATCAGGGAAGCTAACAAAAATTACAATACAGTAATAATTATGGGTGATTTCAATTACCCTGGTATTGGCTGGGTCAGTGTCATGGCAGGACATGCTAGGGAGATAAAGTTTCTAGATGAAATATATGATTGCTTCTTGGAGCAGCTGGTTAATAAATCCCCAAGAGGGGAAGCCATTTTGGACCTAGTCCTTAGTGGAACACAAGATCTTGTGCAAGAGATAGGAGTTTTGGGGCCACTTGGCAGTAGTGATCATAGCGTGATCACGTTTGATTTCATAAATGGAGGAGGGATGACAGGGAAATCCACAGTATTGCCTTTTAACTTTCAAAAGGGAAACTATGATAAAATGAGGGAAATAATTAAGAAAAAACTAAAAGGAAGAGCTATAACGGTTAAAAAATTACTTTAAGCATGGGCTTTGTTTAAATATACTATCTTGGAAGCCCAGACCAGTTATGTTCCATGCTTTAAGAAAAGTGGAAGGAAGTCCAAAAACGTGCCAGGATGGTTTAAAGGTGAAGTCAGAGAGGCTATTGTAGCAAAAAAAGTGCACCTTTCAGGAAATTTATGTATTTATTTAACAGGTTTTATATACCACCTTATCCTATAATCAAAGCAATAAACATGATACATGGCAATTATACATTACATTGTTGTGTAGGTTGGGGGACGTGAGAGGTTCTTGGTAGTAACTTATTTGCATATAGGTGTATATACAATATTTACAGGACAGTGTCATGATTTGAGTCAACTGATTTTGTCGGGGGAGGGGCCAACAGGAGGGGGTAGAGTCGTGCATTAATTGACGGCTCTGTAGTGTTCTGTGAAGAGGTAGGTTCTGAGTTTCTTCCTGAAGTCTTTGGCATCAGAGGTGGCTATTGGGTCATCTGGAAGGGAGCTCCAGGGGGCTGGTACTGTTAGTGGCAGTGCTCTTGCAGATGTGGATTGGGTGGTTTTAGAGTAGATGCTATGGGTCTGAATGGTGTCCACTCTGGGTCGTGCTTGTGTTCGTTTGACAAGAGTCTTGAGAATGTCAGGGGATAAGTTGTACTGGATCTTGTATATGTTGAGAGCTGTTTTAAATTTGGAAGACAATGCAGTTGACTCAGGAGGGAAGTGATATGTTGATGTTTTGATGATCCAGTGATGATGCGGGCAGCAGTATTTTGCACCCTCTGTAGGTGTCGGATTGTCTGTTTGGATAGTCTATGAAATAGTTCAGGAAATGGAAAAAGGAGCCAAATGACGAAAACTGAAAACAACCTAAGTACTGGCAAGTTAGATGCAAGGCATTGATAAGGCAGGCAAAGAGAGAATTTGAAAAGCTTGCTGTGGAAACAAAAACGCATAGGGCCTGATTTCGTCTTGGATGTCCTGGCACTCTGTGCACCCAGTCTGAACCGGACGCACACAGTTAGCCGGGATTCTGATCCCGCGGGGCGCATCTAGGCCTGTACATGCAGGCTGGGACTCCAATCCTGGTCAGCCTTCAAATAAAGGGCTTACCCGGATAGCTCAGTCGGGGCTCCTGAATGGAACCACGATGCCATGGCGTCCGGTTGCCATGGCACTGCGGCTCCACTCAGGAGTTGCAATCCCTGGCTGCCGAACAGATCTTGCATTCCCCGCAGCCCAACCCCCGATCTGGCTCCCCAAGTCCAAAGTGAGCTGTGGGGAATCTTCTTTGCCCCCCTCCTACCACCTCCGATGCCCGGGCCTGCCGTATCCTGCCGACTACACATGTCTCTGTCTTTCTGTGTGCCCTGTCCTCTTTACTGTCCTGTCATAAATTTTTGGCATTCCTTTCTCTCTTTTGCAGCATTTAATTTGTTTATTGTACATTGTCCTGATGCTTTGGTATGGGCGGTCAATCAAATGTTCAAAAAAAGATAAAGATAAAGACTAGGGGAACTTATTCCACTTCAGAGGTGGAATAGGATATCCGTACAGTCTGCTGGCCCCCAGGGCCGACGTTGGAATCGGCCCTGTACATCCAAGGCCGCAGTCCGCCCACTGCCCGCCCTAACGCCACCCCCACTCTGCCCCTTTCCCACCCCATCTAACTTCCACGAACAGCGTGCAGTGAAGTTACTAGGGGTCAGTTGTGTTACTGTGAGTCAGTTGGCCCATTAGATGATAGAGGGGTAAAAGGAGCTCTAAAAGAGAACACAGCCATAGCGGAGAAACCAAACAAACTCTTTGCTTCGGTCTTTACTGAAGAAGATGTAGGGAAGTTACCCATGACTGAAATGGTATTTAAAGGTGATACATCAGAAGAATTGAAAGAAATAGTGATAAACCGGGAAGGTGTTTTTACAATTATTTGATAAAGAGTAGCAAATCACCTGCAAAGGATGGTATACATCTGAGGGTGTTGAAAGAACTGAAATATAAGATTGCAAACCTACTATTAATAAGCTATGAACTAGCATTAAAATCATCTGTAGAACCTGAAGATTGGCGGATTGCCAATGTAACGCCAATTTTTGAAAAGAGTTCCAGGGGTGATCCTGGAAATTACAGGCTGGTGAGCCTGACATCAGTATCCGGCAAAATGGTAGAAACCATTATAATGAACAAAATTACTGAGCATGTAGATAGTCATGGTTTAATGGGAGAAAAGCAACATGGCTTTAGCCAAGGAAAGTCTTGTTTTACTAATTTGTTATGTTTTTTTGAAGGTGTGAATAAACAGGTAGATAAAGGTGAGCCGGTTGATATAGTGTATCTGTATTTTCAGAAAGCCTTTGACAAGGTCCCTCATGAGAGACTCTTGGTGACGTTAAAAAGTCATGGGATAGGAGGTAGTGTACTATTGTGGATCAGTAACTGGTAAAAGATAGAAAGCAGAGTATAGAGCAGTATGGGCAATTTTCTTAATGGAGAAAGGTGAATAGGGATCTGTGCTGGGTCTACTGCTTTTTGACATATTCGTAAATGACCTGGAAATGGGAATAACGAATGAGGTAGTCAAATTTGCAGTAGACCCAAATTTATTCAAAGTTGTTAAAACCCAAGAAGATTGTGAAAAATTGCAAGAGGACCTTGATAAATTGGAAAACTGGACGTTCAAATGGCAGATGAAATTTAATGTGGACAAGTGCAAAGTTAAGCACCTAGGAAAGAACAACCCAAACGAAGGTTACATGATTTATTTATGTATTTTAAAGTCTTTTCTATACCGCGCTATTTAACATCAGCTCAGTTTACAGTCAACAACAAATCTGTACAGTGCAGGCAGAGCTTGAACTGTACTTACAGCTAACAGGTTTCATAACTTGGACTAACCGGGGTAACTATGTACAGGCTGCAGGTCATTTTGGCAGCTTGGTTAAATATCCATATATAATCCCGGCAGTTGAGTCGTAAATGACTGGCGGTGACGAGAGCTGCTTGGCAACTCCACATTAGGAACCACCACCCGGGAAAAAGATTTAGGTGTCATCGTGGATAACACATTGAAACTCTTCACCCAGTGTGCAGCAGCAGCCAAGAAGGAAAATAGGACGCTAGGAATCATAAGGAAAGGCAAGGAGAATAAAATAAAGAATATTATAATGTTCCTGTGTTGTTCCATGGTGTGACTGCATCTTAAATATGAGGAGATCCTTAAAAGGTTAGGGCTCTGCAACCTGGAAAACAGATGGCTGAGGGGAGATATGATAGAGGTCTATAAATTAATGAATAGAGTGGAACAGGTAAACGTAGATCAATTCTTTACGCCATCAAAATGTAGAAAGACTAGGGGAAATGTAATGAAGCTATAGTGTAAGACGTTTAAGACTAATATGAGAAAATATTTTTTCACTCAATTCGTAATCAAACTCTACAATTCATGACTGGAGGATATAGTAAAAACTGTTCATGTAACTGGGTTTAAAAAAGGTTTGGACAAGTTCCTGGAAGAAAGGTCCATAAACCATTATTAAAGAGGACCCGGGTAATCCACTGTTTGCCCCAATACAGGCATTATGGAACATAAGAACATAAGATATGCCATACTGGGTCAGACCAAGGTCCATCAAGCCCAGTATCCTGTTTCCAACAGTGGCCAGTCTAGGTCATACTTACCTAGCAGTTTCCTCAAAAGACACAGGTTCCACAATGCTTATATTGGGTCAAGCATTGATATCCTGGGTCCTTTCTTAATAATGGTTTATGGACCTTTCCTGTAGGAACTTGTCCAAACCTTTTTTAAACCCAGCTACACTAACACTAACACTAACACTAACACTAACCCAGTACAAGCATTGTGGAACTTGTGTCTCTTGGGGAAACTGCTAGGTACATATGACCTAGTTTGGCCACTGTTGGAAACAGAATACTGGGCTTGATGGACCTTGGTCTGACCCAGTATGGCATATCTTATGTTCTTATGTTCTTATGTTCTAACAGCCTTTACTACATCCTCCGGTAACAAATTCCAGAGTTTGATTGCACGTTGAGTGACAAAATAGTTTCTTTTATTAGTCTTAATTAGTTTACTCTGTAGTTTCATTGCATGTCCCCTAATCTTTCTATATTCTGATAACTTAAACAATTGATCTACATTTACCTGTTCCACTCCGTTCATTAATTTATAGACTTCTGTCATATCTCCCCTCAGTCGTCTCTTTTCCAGGTTAAAGAGCCCTAACCTTTTTAGCCTTTCTTCATAGGGGTATCCTTCCATCCCCTTTACCATTTTGGTGGCTCTTCTCTGAACCTTTTCTAATAACGCTATATCCTTTTTAAGATACGGCGACCAGAATTGCACAAAATATTCAAGGTGCGGTCTCACCATGGAACGGTATAGAGGCATTATAATATCTTTTGTTTTAATTTCCCTTCCTTACTTTATGATACCTAGCATTCTATTTGCTCGCTTGGCCGCCGCTGAACACTGGGCGGAGGGTTTTATCATGTTATCCACAATGACGCCTAAATCGTTTTCCTGGGTGGTGGCTCCTAATGTGGAACCTTGCATCGTGTAACCATAGTTTGGGTTGTTCTTCCCTAGGTGCATAACTTTGCACTTGTCCACATTAAATTTCATCTGCCATTTTGATGCCCAGTCTCCACTTAACCCTCTACTGCCTCGGAAAAAAGGCCTGGCAATCTACTTCCGGTGACACTGCCAAGAAAACCCAGGAGCTTCTGGGTCGCCAGGAGTCAGGACTGACTCGAAGGCACACATTGCATTGTTTTGCTTCCAATTTATCAAGATCCTCTTGCAATTTTCCACAATCCTCATGGGTTTTAACAACTTTAAATAGTTTTGTGTCATCTGCAAATTTGATAACTTCACTCGTTATTCCCTTTTCCAGGTCATTTATGAATATGTCAAAAAGCAGCGGACCCAGCACAGATCCCTGGGGTACCCCACTATTCACCTTTCTCCATTGGAACCTCTGTGTCTTTTTGGGAAACTGCTAGGTACTTGTGACTTGGACACTGTGACACTTTTGTGACACTGTTGGGAACAGGATACTGGGCTTGATGGATCTTGGACTGACCCAGGATGGCATTTCTTATGTTCTTATGACTGTAACTAGTCCATCTGTTGCAGAGTCGTTTGTACATTCTCAGTGGACTTTAGTGGCTGTAATCTGAGTGAAGGGATTCGGTGCAGAGACTGGAGATGAGGATGAGAAGCCCAGAACCAGTAGGATGAGATCCAGTGGCCTGTTCTTCTCTCTTCATGTGCTATTGTTGACTTGTACCAGTCTACAAGCAACACCAGCTCCCGTTTCTTTTATACTTTATGGCTCCTTAGCCCAGCAAATATCTTTAACAAATTCTATGGGGATAATTCCTTATCTGTGTCCTTCTCTATAGCTGTAAAATTAGTGATCGTACTTTCATTTATATCCAATAGGTGATAGATGCAGATGTAACAGTGAGAGAATGGGAATGTTTTATGGGCAGCAGCAGAAGAAATGGAAACAGAGAGACCCCTCCAGAACAGATCCTTCAGCTGACTGTGAAAGAGGCTTTATTAGAGTAACAGCACCACGAGGGAAAGAAAAAGCTCAAAAAAGAGAGAGACCCAGCACATATACTAAACAAGAGGATAATTCCAACCATTACCCAAATAGTGAACAAAGTAAGAGACTTAATGAAGGAGTGAGACCATTTAATTGTACTGCATGTAAGGAAAGATGCACTGAAAAGTCAAACCTGACGGCAGAAAGACAGTGTCATAGACAAGAGAAGCCATACCAGTGTACAGAAGGTGAAAAATATTTTGCACACAGGTCACAGCTTTCAGTTTATCAGAAATTTCTCAAAAAACAGAAGCCATTTGAGTTTTTGATGTGTGATAAAAGTTTCAATCAAAACGTTAACCTAAGAACTCCTGAAAGAAACCACACTGGAGACAAATACTTTAAATGTTCTCAATGTGGTAAATGTTTTAAATCAAAATCAGATCAAAGAAGGCATGAAATAATTCATAGTGGACTGAAACAATTTAAGTGTTCTAAACGTGATAAAAACTTCAGTCGAAAAAGTAATGTACAAATGCATGAAAGAATACATACTGCAGAAAAACTGCCCCAATATAAGCCATTTAAATGTTCAGAATGTGATAAGAGGTTTGTTAATAAAGCTAACCTAAGAATTCACCAAAGACTACACACTGGAGAGAACCTATTTAAATGTTCTGACTGTAGTGAAAGCTTCAATCGAAAAAGACAGCTACAAATTCATGAAAGAATACACATGGGAGAAAAACCATTTAAGTGTTTTGAATGTGATAAAACCTTCAATCAAAAAAGATATCTACAAAGTCATGAAAGAATACACAATGGGGAAAAACCATTTAAGTGTTCGGAATGTGATAAGAGCTTCAATCAAAAAGGTAGTCTACAAAGTCATGAAAGAATACACACTGGGGAAAAACCATTTAAGTGTTCGGAATGTGATAAGAGCTTCAATCAAAAAGGTAGTCTACAAAGTCATGAAATAATACACACTGGAGAAAAACCATTTAAGTGTTCTGAATGTGATAAAAGCTTCAATCAAAAAAAATATCTACAAAGTCATGAAAGAATACACACTGGAGAAAAACCATTTAAGTGTTCTGAATGTGATAAAAGCTTCAATCAAAGAAAACATCTACAAAATCATGAAAGAATACACACTGGAGAAAAACCATTTAAGTGTTCTGAATGTGATAAGAGCTTCAATCAAAAAAAATATCTACAAAGGCATGAAAGAATACACACTGGAGAAAAACCATTTAAGTGTTCTGAATGTGATAAAAGCTTCAATCTAAAAAAATATCTACAAAGTCATGAAAGAATACACACTGGAGAAAAACCATTTAAGTGTTCTGAATGTGATAAGAGCTTCAATCAAAAAGGTAATCTACAAAGTCATGAAAGAATACACACTGGAGAAAAACGATTTAAGTGTTCTGAATGTGATAAAGGCTTCAATCGAAAAAGTTATCTACAAATTCATGAAAGAATACATACTTGAGGAAAGCCATTTAAATGTTTGCTATTAAAGTTAGCCTAAAAATTCACAAATTCACACAGGAGAGAATCCGTTTAAATATTCTGAATGCGTTAAAAGCTTTACTTGTAAAAAGAGACTAAAAGGTCATGAAAGAGTACACTCTGGAAAGAAATGATTTAAGTATTCTGAATGTGATAAGTGCTTTATATCAAAATTAAATCAGAGAAGGTATGAAAAAATTCATACTGTACTGAAACCATATATATTTTCTGACTTATAAAAGCTTCAATCAAAAAAGTAGTCTACAAATGCATGAGAAAATGCACACTGGGGAGAAACAATTTACATGTTCTGACTGACATAAAAGCTTCAAGCGAAAAGGTAATCTAAAATTGCATGAAAAAATACATACTGGAAAAAAAATTACCCATGCCCGTTACATCTTACGAAGTCCAGAAAGAAGCTTTCTTTGGCACGATGCAAATACTTGGCAGTAAATTTAAGAGATTGGCCGCGCTTCAACAAATCACTGCATATGTCTTTCCTTTGGCGTTTGTGTTCGGTTGTGAGACTTCGCGGATCCCATCTTGTACACACCTTTGATTATCCCAAGGAGTCAATAAATGCCATTGCACTACCTCTACTGATGGAAAGCTGTACGGCTAATTCCCGACTCGTGATGCACGGATTCGCACAAATAATGTCATCAGTGCGCTGCGACTTATCTGGACTGGTGGCTGAGGCAGAATGCCCAGACTGCAGCCGATCTTTCAGTTCCATTTTACCACTTCCTGAAGCCTTTACTCTCTTCACCAATCATCCAACAGTGCTCCTGTCTACTGCAGAACTTCCATACACAGCACACAACTGTTTGTGAATGTTTCTCACACTTTCCTTCTCCTCCACCAAGAATTCAATTACAGCTCATTGTTTGTACCGTGTGTCACTCACAGACACCATTTTAAGGATCACTACCGCCTCAATATTTTTCGGACGACTGTAAAATTACACATGTGTCCTTTGACGTTCGAAGTTACTACCCTTTCAAATTCACACCTCTATCTTCATTCTGGACTGAGAAAAAACATGTGGGGCATTACTTTCTGAGCAACCCTCGTATTAATACCATCTTTGTGATAAAATGTTTTAAAACTTCACCAAAGCACATTACTTCAAAACAAGATCTCAAAAGCAAAACCAGAAAGGAATCACTTAACTTTTAGAAGCATCAGGGCACAAGCAACACGGCTCAAATATACAAAAATCTACTTCAGAGCAGCATATAGCCAAAGCTGTAACAAAGAAATAAAGTCATTGTCTTAGATGTCAAAAAGATACTGCATAGTTACATTCAATATCAATGTTTCAGCTCAAAAAGAGCCTGCGTCTAGAGCCACCACACAGTCTTGCCACTTCAAAAGTTTAAAGCCAAAAAGACGAGTCTCTTATACTTCTAAGACCATCAGCTTCAATCAAAAAGCTGATCTAGAAATGCATGAAGAAATAGACAGTGGAGATTAAAATAGTTAAATGTTCACAATAAAGTAGCATGCCTCAGGTATTGGAAACTCTGTAAATATTATACAACACTGTGCCAGAAAAGCACTGGGATCATCACCCTAAAAGAATTACAGAGAATGAAGAGGTTATGATCCCCTGGGATACTCCCATTCTGACCGATAAAAAGCTGGATGCGAGGAAGCCGGATATAGTGGTAAAAGAGAAAAACACCAGAAAGGCATTGATTATAGTGGTGTCCGTTCCAAGTGACTACTCTGTGAATCGCGTTGAGAGGGATAAAATCTTCAAGTACCGAGAAATGCATTCAAAGACCAAGAACATGTGGCAGAAAGATACCGAGTTATTTCCCATTGTAGTGGGTACCACAGGCTTAATTAATGGGAATTTCCAAGCACACCTTGATACGTACATTACATATACAAGTAACGTCTTAGGAACTCAGAAGGTAGGCTACTCTTTGGCACAATGCAATTACTACACCGAGTATTAGCAGTAAATTTGAGAGACTGAGATGATACTCCACATACCCTGGCTTAGAAGTACAGTTCATGACAGTCATGGTATGTGCAAAACTCACCCATTTGGAGAAATTTCCCCCTGATTAAAGTATGAAAATAAATGGCCAGAGTCTGTCTCCATTATTAAACTAGGAGAGGCATTCAACGAGCAGAAGGAATGCATGAGAAGCCACCAGTATATACAGGGAAGAAAGCAACAGAATTTGCCAAACAAGAGAAAATCTCTTTGAAGACTTAGATAAGTAAACAAGGAAAACAAGTGGCAAATTCCATAAATACAGTGGGAAATAAAAAGCATTACTGCAGGAACCATTTGTTGATCAAACGAGGACACATGAGTGGTTACGAAGAGGTTAACTGAAACTTAAGAATGAGAGGTTCGTATTTGCAGCCCAGGACAATGGATTATGGACAAGATGGTTCACAGCGAGCAAAGAGAAACAGGTAAAACAGACCTATGCAGATTCTATAAGAAAGAGCTGAAAATGGTTTCCTCATCTTGTAGCTGCTTGTAAAGTACTGATGGCAGAAAATTTGTATACAGAAAGACACAACAAGGTGGCACATCTCATCCACTGGAAACTCTGTAACCACTACAACATCACCGCAAAAGAAAAGAGATAAATAAGAAATTGGATGCGAGGAAACCTAACATAGGAAACACTAGAATGACAATGATGATGGAGGTGTCTATTCCAAGTGACTATTCTGTGAAGTGCATGGAGAAGAAGATCCTGAAGTATTGAGAAATGCAGTCAGAGACCAAGAAAATGTGGGAAAAAGATACAGAAATATTTTTCATCGTCTTGGGAGTCACAGGTCTGTTAAAGGAAAACTTTGAGCCACATCTTAACAAATTACCAATACGTACTACGTCTTATGAACTCCAGGAGGAAGCTCTCTTTGGCACAATGCAAGTACTACGGTGAGTGTTAGTAGTAAATTTGAGAGACCAACATCATACTGCACATTCCCTGGTTTAGAGGTGAAGTTCATGACTGTCATATTATTTGTAAAATTAAACCATTTGGATAAATTGCCCCCAAGAGAACCATTTAATTGTTCACAGTATGATAAGAACTCTACTAATAAAGCTAGCCTAAGACTTCTTGAAAGAGTCCACACTGGAGAGAAACCATTTATGTTCCTAATGTGATATATGTTTTCATTCAACATCTCCTCAACGAAAACATGACTTTAGTCCACTCTAAGGTTCTTTTGATCAGTACTTAGTGGAATAATTCCATGCAGTGAAAAGCCTTTTAGATATCAGGATGATTTTTGGCCTGGAGAAATGTGCTAAAACATTACCTTAGAGCAGTGGTTCTCAACCCAGTCCTCTGGGACCCCCAGACCAGTCAGGTTTTCAGGATACCCACAATGTATATGCATGAGATAGATGCACTTCTTCCACTGTATGCAGATCTATCTCATGCATATACATTATGGATATCCTGAAAACCTGACTGGCCTAGGGGTCCCAGAGGACCAGGTTAAAAATCACTGCCTTGGAGTAAAATTGAGGAAAACTAAAAATATGTCTCTCGCAGCTGAACTTGAACAGAAGATGTAAATATATATCTAAGAGTAGAAGAAGGAGCAACAATCCAGCATATATTAGTGAGGGAATAGCTGTACATAGAATATTACAGGGGATTAAATTAATATTGAAACACACTTTACATTTATGGTCAATGTTATTGGCACCCTTGCATTTTAGGTTTCCTTATTGTCCCTCCTGTCCAGTCCAGACGCTTGGGTTATGCCCAACTACCAGCAGATGGAGACTGAGAATCATTGGCTTGATCTTTCTGACGTCATGGTACAAAGCAATCTGTGCAGCCTCGATCTCGCCAGTCTTTCTCAGTCTCCAGCAGATGGTGGTTGGTATAGTCTTGTGCAGTCTGTATTGGATGGAATTGTTTGAGAGATTTTTGTGGAAATGATAGTGTTCTGGGATGCCAGGCGCCTCCCCTTCCACCACATCTCCTCTATTTCCTAGAGCTACTTTGGTGTAGTCAGGAGAGGGGTAATTTCCCTTTTTCATCCGGAAATTGGTGGGGGAGAAACAGTCTGCTAATATTTCTGTACAAAACAGAGAACTGCTAAGCAGATGTGCCGCCCTTGTCCTTGGCCTCCTTGTCATGTGGGGGCTGCTCATTTTTATTCAAAGCATTGGTGGGTGGTTGTTAATGGCTGAAGTGCCTGACTGAAGCACAGCGGTAGCTGCAGTCCCCTTCGGTAGGGTAGCAGCAGAGCCGAGAGTACATATCTGGCTGGCTCCGATGGGGTGTGGACTCTGCCTGAGGTTGCAAGCTGCAATGAAAGTCATTACTGGTTCTCACTGCTGCAATAGCAGAACGGCCTCCAGACTTACTTCAGTCTGCCACAGTTAGTCCAAGCTGGTGTGTGATGCCAGCACCAGGCGGGGAAGGTCGGGAGTCATCCAAGCTAAGGTATGTGCTCTTTCTGCTTTCCTGCTGTTCAGAGTGTGTTAAAATTAAAAACAAGCAAAAAACCCCCCACAAAAACAAAACAAGAATGCAGCCCATATTGGATAGAGCCTCAGGAGACTGTTAGAAGCAGTCATGACATAACAAACTATAAATAAATAAATAATTAATATTTGCTGTGAAGCCGGCAGAGGAGACAGCTAACCCCACTGTGATTTCACAGGGTCCCCCTCTCCTTTCGTAGCGGCGATCATCTTAGCAATCTAGGCCCTATGGGGATTTTTTATCAGTCCTTTCTCCTATGTAGAAAAAACCCACTGGACCGTTGACTCAGGCGGAGAGTTTGGGCGGGAAAGGCTGCCATTTGGGTTTATTCAGTTTGAGGGGCAGATTTGGCCGGGGGGCAAACACTGTTGGCAGAAAGCAGTTCAATTCTAACTTTAATGTAGTAGCCTCTGGTGTGTTAATAATAATGATGATATTAAGCACATGCTAAATACGTAGATAGTTAGTGCAGTTGGTCCCACTGAACACGGTAATTTGGAGGAGTGTTTCTTGCCGTAAAGGGCTGCCATTTCAGTGCACGGTTCAGCCTGCTCTTTTATCATGGTAGCAGGGTTATGGATTCAGGCCTCGGGTTGGGGGTTTGCTCTCCCAAGGCAATGCTGCATTTTTTCCCCTTTCCCTGGGACTCTGGTTTAGAAAAAGGAGCCCTTTATGGACATGGTTCAAGGGACTGGTACGTTTTCGGTACTCGACTGCTAATTTCCAGTTTTTGGTTAGGCTCGGTAGAATTGATATCTCCCCTCAGCCGTCTCTTTTCCAGGTTAAAGAGCCCTAACCTTTTTAGCCTTTCTTCATAGGAGTATCCTTCTATCCCCTTTACCATTTTGGTGGCTCTTCTCTGAACCTTTTCTAAAATCGCTATATCCTTTTTAAGATACGGCGACCAGAATTGCACACAATATTCAAGGTGCGGTCTTACCATGGAACGATATAGAGGCATTATAATATCTTTTGTTTTATTTTCCATTCCTTTCCTTCTCATACCTAGCATTCTATTTGCTCTCTTGGCTGCCGCTGCACACTGGGTCGAGGGTTTTAACATGGTATCCACAATGACGCCTAAATCTTTTTCCTGGGTGGTGGTTCCTAATGTGGAACCTTGCATCGTGTAACCATAGTTTGGGTTGTTCTTCCCTAGGTGCATAACCTTGCACTTGTCCACATTAAATTTCATCTGCCATTTTGATGCCCAGTCTTCCAATTTATCAAGATTCTCTTGAAATTTTTCACAGTCCTCTTGGGTTTTAACAACTTTAAATAGTTTTGTGTCATCTGCATCGCGCCCTATCTCCTAGTCCTCACGCTTGAGTGACCTCAAAGACAACAGCAGTGAATAAGATGTGAGTACTTGAAGGCATGATAAAATCATTTGATATTCTTTTTAAATCTGCTTTGTTACAGAAATATTGGCAAGATGGAGGCTTCACAGATATGTAATAGCACAATAGTTAGAGTAGTGCCTTAAAAGCAGGGTGACCATGGTCCAAACCCCAGTATGGGTCTTGTAAGCTAAGGCTAGTCATTTAATTCTACACTTTCTGGATATTTTGTATTCACAGATGGCTCTCCCAGCTGCAGCACTGCATTAAGTACACACATATCCAAAGGTTACTGATTCAATGCCATTAACAGATCTGAGGTGGCTACATGAATTGTCTGTGTTTCCCATACCAGGGCCTTTTCCATTGCTGCCTAAGACCATAAGAAATGCCATAATGGTTCAGACCAAGGTTCATCAAACCCAGTATCCTCTTTTCAACAGAGGCCTATATCTTTTAGAGCTATACAAATGTTCAGTAGTAGCAGTAGATCCCTTTGTACCAAAACATCAGAAGGATCAAGCCAATGATTCTCAGTTTCCATCTACTGGTAGGCATGCATAATCCATGTGTCTGGGCTGGACTGGAGGGACTTAAGAACATAAGAACATAAGATATGCCATACTGGGTCAGACCAAGGTCCATCAAGCCCAGTATCCTGTTTCTAACAGTGGCCAATCTAGGTCATAAGTACCTAGCAGTTCCCCCAAAAGACACAGGCTCCTCAATGCTTGTATTGGGTCAAGCATTGATATCCTGGGTCCCTTCTTAATAATGGTTTATGGATCTTTTCTCCAGGAACTTGTCCAAACCTTTAAACCATGCTGGCAGTTTTTAGGACTTCCTTCCACTTTTCTTAAAGCATAGAAACGACAAACTGCACCAAAACAACATCCAACCGAGCCTTCGGTCTCTGCGCCCCAGCGCTATGGAACACCCTACCACCACACATCAGAGCAATCCCTAACCTGAGCCAGTTCAGGAAAGCCCTGAAACACTTCCTTTTTGTCAAATATCTTACTGACGGCTCTGAACCCCAGTCACACTCGAATAGCTCTTCCTCAAATATGTAAAACACCAAACAGGTTCCTCCCCCATTTAACTTCCTATGTATATAGTTACCCTCTCTCTCCAAGTTTCATTCCCTGTTCAATGTAACGACCAGACATTTGTATATTGTCGGATGTTGTTGTTCTTTGTAAATCGCGCTAATCATAAATAGTGCGGTATATAAGAATTGTAAATAAATAAAATAAATAAATAGAATACAGCTGGTTTGGGCTTCCAAGAAAGTATTTTTAAACACCCAAGCTTGATGTAAGTCTTTGATCTTTGCAACGGTGCCTTTTAGTTTTTTCTTAACTATATTCTTCTTTTTATCACAGTCTCCCTTTTGAAGGTTAGAAGGAAATACTGTGGATTTACTTACCATCCCTCCTCCATTAATTAAATGAATCGCGATCATGCTATGATCACTATTGCCTAGTGGTCCCAAGACCCTTATCTGTTGCACCAGATCTGATGTTCTGCTAAGGGCTAAGTCCAAAATGGCTTCCCCTCTGGTTGGTTCATGAACCAGCTGCTCGAAGAAGCAGTCATTTATTTGATCTAGAAAGTTTATCTCCCTCGCATGTCCTGCCGTGATACTGACACAGTCAATACCGGAGTAATTGAAATCACCCATTATTATTACCATTCTGTAACTTTTGTTAGCTTCCCCAATTTCTTTGAACATTTCATCATCCATTTGTTTATTCTGGCGAGGCGGTCAATAGTACACTCCCACAGCAACTTAAATTTTTTTGAACTGGTAACTAAAACAAGCAATGTAAAAATAGCAAAAAACAATAATGGGGCAATGACTTGCCCATTACATAACTAGGGCAACATCTAGAAACAAGAGCCTGTTATCCTTGTGAAGTCTCCTATGGAAAGTCACAGCCTGTGGTTAGGGTTGTCCGATGTTGTAGACCCGGCTGCGAATCACCGTGGACGGGCACAGACGTGCGCGGGCAAGCCGAGGGTGGGGGCGGGGGGGGCTGCGGGGGGCGGGCAGTAAGGCCCAAGTATAAAAAGCGTGCACGGCGCTGCTTCGGCCTCTTTTGCCGCTCTCCCCCCCCCCCGCGCCTTGCAAGAGGAGGATCGACAACGGAGGATCGAGGAACCAAAAAAGGCCCGAAGGAGTAGCGACGGTCAGGGACAAGCGACAGCGGATCCGGTAACGCGAGGAGACAGAGGGAAGGACGCTAGGAGTCATTTGTTCTAGTTTAAAGATGCCAAGAAAGGAGTCACAAAAGCCCCCCAGGGCACGAGGCGTCAAGGCTACACAGAAGGCAGCTCCAGCACCAAGAGCACAGGCAGAGGCTAGTGCAGGCAGAAGAAGAGCTCTGAAGACCACCCAGGAAGCAACTGGAGGCGTGGCAGCAGGGAAGCCCAGACGCAGCAATAGGAAGAAGGTGCCACAGGACAACGCGGCACCCCCGCAGAGCCACAGGCTGGACGACCTGATCCAGAAAGTGCGGGAGCAGGTGGCGCAACACGGCCTGACCTCAGTTGGACAACGACTGGGGCTGACAGGCTTCATGGAGGAGGAACGGCCTACAACGAGCGGCGGCGCAGCAACACCTAACTCGGCTCAGGGTAAGTCCGGGTGTGAGGGAGGGGCGCCAGAGTGGTCCACCTCATCATCTGAAGATGCCTCCTCAGATAGTGATAGGGACACCACATGGACAGAAGTGATGCAATACGCGTTAAAAAAATTTAAAAGGAAGAAAAGTTCAAAGCAACCAAACCCCCTAAAGCAGGCATGGTCGGGGCAGAATCAGAGGGGGGAGGACCTAGGGAGCGCGCCAACTGGGGCGTCCCAAAGAACGCAGATGGATTGGCGCGATTCCAGTCATGATCCACGATGCGGAGTGAGCTCCCTAGCGGTGTCAGTACCAAGAAAGATAAAGAAGCGGATTTGGAAACGGGAATATATTGACATGTTCTCGCTCTTGCTTAGGGATCAGGAAGATGAATTTAGCAATGGAAAAGATAAGGAAAAACGAAGTGAGAGAGATAAGAAACCCAAAATTCCCAAATCAATCAACAATTGGGTGACAGCATTCCATAGCTTTATGAGCGTGGTAATGGAGAAGGAACCCGAATCGGGACCATATCTTACTAAGTACCTGGACACTATCACCAGGGCACATAAGCAATACGGGGGATGGGCCTGGCTGAACTATGATGTGAGGTTCAGGAGAAGCATGGCCGACGACCACACCATAGCATGGCACCACAGGATTCTGGACATGTGGACGGAAGAGATGGCGCCCAATAGGCCTTTGTGGCAAGACGGCCTGCCACAGACACTGCAGAGCACTCAATGGCAGCAGCCGGCGCATAACACACAATGGCGACCAGCACAGCAATGGGCAGGAAAAAAGACTTGCCGGCAATATAATGCAGGGAGTTGTGCATGGCAGCCTTGCAAATTCAAACATTCATGCTCAGTGTGCAGAAATGCACACCCCGCATTCACCTGCAGGGCATCAAGGGAACCCAAGCCATTCCGAGGGCTGCAGCAGCGCACAGCCGAAGGAGTTGGCCCCAACGCCCATCAGGCTTGAGAATATGCGGCCATGGCTGAGAGCATACCCTAAGCGAGAGACGGCTATCAGGATTGAAGAAGGCTTCGTGAGGGGTTTCCGCATCCCATCCATGATAACAAGAAAGAAAGCACCAACCCGCTGTGTAAATAACCCACCATCAGTCCAAAAACATAACGACATCGCGCACAGTAAGATAGCAAAGGAAATAGGCATGGGGCGAATAGCTGGCCCTTTCCAGTCACCCCCATTTAGGGACAGCATCATCTCCCCATTGGGGGTCATTCCAAAAAAGGAGCCGGGCAAATTCCGGTTAATACATAATCTATCATACCCCGAGGGCAAGTCAGTTAACGATTATATCGATCCAGCCTTATGCTCGGTAAAATATGCAACCATTGACCAAGCGATCATGCTTATACGAAGTAAAGGGCCGCGAGCACAGCTAGCGAAGGCGGACATCGAGTCCGCTTTCAGGCTACTGCCGGTACATCCTGAGTCCTTCCCCTTATTGGGTTTCTCATTCAATGGGCAATTCTTCTATGATAAATGCCTGCCCATGGGATGTGCAATATCATGCGCCTACTTCGAGCAATTTAGTACATTCCTACACTGGGTAGTTGAGGACCTGGCGGGACCCAACACGGTGGTGCACTATCGGGACGACTTCCTCTTCATAGGAAAAGACTATGACGACTGCAAAAGGATACTGGATATCTTTGTGAGAATAACGCAGTCGTTTGGAATCCCGTTAGCAAAAGAAAAGACAGATGGCCCGGCGGGGATCATCACTTTCTTGGGAATCCAGTTAGACGTGCCAGAGCACAGGTCACGTTTGCCGGCTGACAAAGTGATGAAGTTGAGGGGCGATATGCAACTAATGCACAGCAAGCGCAAAGCGACATTGCAACAATTTCAGGCAATGTTGAGCATGCTGTGCTTCGCATGCAGGGTGATACCCATGGGCAGGGTTTTCTGCCGCCGTATGGCATGGGCAACGAGAGGTGTCACAAAAAAGTACCACCGCATAAGGGTCACCAGGGAAATCCGGGAAGACTTGCAGATCTGGCTACAATTCCTTCGCACCTTCAATGGCCTTGCCTTCTGGCAAGCGCTTCCAGTATCCAATGCCCAACTCGATTTCTTCACCGACGCTTCGGGGGGAATGGGTTTCGGCATCTACTATAAAGGGGCGTGGTGCTCGGAGACATGGCCCAGGGAATGGCAAGCGTAAGGGACCACCAAGGATATCACGTTCCTGGAACTCTTCCCGCTGATGGTAGCACTAAGCATCTGGGCACCCGGGCTGGCCAACAGAGCCATCACCTTCCATATCGACAACCTAGCGGTGGTATGGGCGGTGAACAGTATGAGCGCTAGGACACCAAGGGTAGTGGCACTATTAAGACAAATAGTTTTGCTATGCATGGTACATAACATAACCCTGAGAGCGGAACATATTGTGGGCAAAAGTAATAACATTGCCGATGCTCTTTCTCGTTGTAAGATCAAGCTCTTTCACCAACTGGCGCCCGGGGCGGACGCGGTCAAGACAGCAGTGCCCGAGAATATCTGGGAGTATGGTCCACCGAAGTATGGGAGCTCCTGTTAGGTTCCTTAGCGGAGAATACCAGACGTAAATATGTAACAGCATGGGAGCAGTACATAGCATTTTGCGGAGCAGCCCGGATAAGTCAAGAGGACAGACTTAAAGTGGGAACAATCATAAACTGGATCTTGCATTGCAGAAACAACGGCTATACAAAGGCAGCAGTGCAAGCCCGTTTGGCCGCGATATCATTTTTCGCAAGGGCAATGGGTAAACGGGGTCCAGCAACAGAGTTTGTCATAAAGAAAGTAATGAGAGGTTGGTCATTTGGGCAGCCATGGCAAAGCGACCAACGTCGCCCGATCACCCATACAATGTTACAGCAACTCATGGTAACGACTAGCCAAGTGTGTTATGATGAGTATGAGACGAGGCTGTTTAAATGTGCCTTTTCATGGGCCTTTTATGGGGCATTTCGGGTAGGGGAGCTAGTGGCTGCCTCATCCGCAAAGCAAAGGACAGCAGGGGGGGGCATGGAAAAGCACGATGTGAGCATACACACAGGGGCAGTGGTACTCCATTTGCGCAGATCCAAAACGGACACGACAGGAAAAGGGGCACAGGTGGTTTTGCAAGCGTTGCACAACGACCCCTCATGCCCGCTAAGAAATGCCTTAGCCTATCAACAAGTGCGGGCACAATCAGGAAATCAATGGTTCTTGCATGCCAACGGCGCCCCCCTATCACGATTCCAATTCAGCAGAGTACTCAAACTGGTAATAGAACTAACAGGACGGGATGCAAGCTTTTACGGCTCGCACTCCTTTCGAATTGGAGCTGCTTCAACGGCAGCCAACATAGGGATGTCCAGGGAACAAATCATGCATATTGGACGATGGCGCTCGGATAGATACAAACTGTATATACGTCCAGCGCAATGAGGGTAGATAGGATACACAAAAAAAATAAATAAATAAATGAATGATGATTGCTTAAAATATATAAATAGGGAGGAACAAAGCATCAATGTGGTAACAGTTGTATAAAAGCATGATAACAGTGTGCGGTTGTTATAATATATTCTGATTGTGATCCAATGCAGGAACGAGGGGCCGCCTATGGCCGCATGAAGCATGGATATGTGGCCATTCATTCGTTCACTGGGCACAGAAGCGGACGCGGAGCAGGCCACAGGGGTTGAACTTGGGATTACCCAGCGCCGAGGTGTCGGTGGTATGGCTGGGACGACGGGGTATGATGTGGGACCAGCTAGTACCGTCCCTGATGCAAAGACAGAGATCTTACGGGAGCCCACGGATGCTGGTGATCCATTTGGGTGGCAATGACCTGGCATCCACACGCAGTGTGGAGCTCACCAAAAAGATGCAAAGGGATATGCTGACACTAGCAAACACCTTTCCAGGGACGGCGCTGGCGTGGTTGCACATCATACCGCGGCGTGTGTGGAGGAGCGAGAACTCACACAAGGCATTGGAGAGAACGAGACAAAAAGTGAACAAATGGATGACCCGCTTCATGGCGGCGATAGGGGAATACAGCATCAAGCATGACATGATAGAAGAGAGATGCCCAGGATTGTATCGAGCAGATGGAGTTCATTTGTCTGACATAGGAATGGACATCTTTTTGTGCGACGTACAGGACATGGTGGAACTGTTATGGCGCAAGCAGGGGTTGGCCACAGCGGCATTTTGAGAAGTGGGGCCCCGTCAACAAGCGAGGGTTCGCTGTTGTCAGGGTTGGCGGAAAAATGCACCCGGTGAGAGAGAACACAGCCTAGGCTTTAAGTAAAGGGGGAGAGGGGGCAGGAGAGAAACACGGACCTGCCCCCCGGAGAGAGTGAGAAGGCGACAAGAACACCGCGCAGAGGGCCCCTTGCCTTGCTTTGACGGCGGGCAAAAGGGTAAAAGTAAGAAAGGTTGCCAAGTCTGCTTGAACGGCAGGCGTAGCAGCTTTTCGGATGAAGGATATAGAGAAGAATAAGGACCGAGGAAAAGCTTTGACGGCAAATTTCCTCCTGCCACGTACAACGACTGTGGGACCTCGGCTGTGTCTCTCGAGGGGGCAGAAAGAAGTGGGACAGTGATTTGGTTGATGTTACGTGCATGCTGTGGCCAACAGTTTTGATTGTACTGTTATAACCATTGGTGACAAATAAAGAGAAATAATGTTGTTAAAAGAAAAACATCTCGAAGTGTGTTGACTTAGCGGGGACAAAAAAAAAAAAAAAGGGGGACGGGAAGGGGGAGGGGTAGGCAGGAACCCGAGGCGGTCATGCCAGTCGCGCGGCTGAGACCCGGCTGCGAATCACCGCGGCCGGGCACAGACGTGCGCGGGCAAGCCGAGGGTGGGGAAGGGGGCGGGGGGGCGGCGGGGGGCGGGCAGTAAGGCCCAAGTATAAAAAGCGTGCACGGCGCTGCTTCGGCCTCTTTTGCCGCTCTCCCCCCCCCCGCGCCTTGCAAGAGGAGGATCGACACCCTCCCGACCCACCCTAATTAGCAAGGGGGGGGGGAATAGTTGCGGCATGTGCGGTAGCGGAAAAATGCACCCGGTGAGAGAGAACACAGCCTAGGCTTTAAGTAAAGGGGGAGAGGGGGCAGGAGAGAAACACGGACCTGCCCCCCGGAGAGAGTGAGAAGGCGACAAGAACACCGCGCAGAGGGCCCCTTGCCTTGCTTTGACGGCGGGCAAAAGTGGGGTAAAAGTAAGAAAGGTTGCCAAGTCTGCTTGAACGGCAGGCATAGCAGCTTTTCGGATGAAGGATATAGAGAAGAATAAGGACCGAGGAAAAGCTTTGACGGCAAATTTCCTCCTGCCACGTACAACGACTGTGGGACCTCGGCTGTGTCTCTCGAGGGGGCAGAAAGAAGTGGGACAGTGATTTGGTTGATGTTACGTGCATGCTGTGGCCAACAGTTTTGATTGTACTGTTATAACCATTGGTGACAAATAAAGAGAAATAATGTTGTTAAAAGAAAAACATCTCGAAGTGTGTTGACTTAGCGGGGACAAAAAAAAAAGGGGGACGGGAAGGGGGAGGGGTAGGCAGGAACCCGAGGCGGTCATGCCAGTCGCGCGGCTGTGCATGTAGACCCAGGTCACTGAAGATGCTGTTTGCACAGATCAGTTGTCGATGCAGTATTTTATGAAGGTATGCAGGGTGGACTGCAGGGAAGACAATTAGCAGGTACGGTCTAAATTCACCATGTTGTGCACAATATCTTGAGAAATAATCGGAAATATCCCAACTGTATGTCATAATATTTGAATAGGATGTTCAAAGACATACAACAAAAAAAAGAGGTCTGTGGAACATAGTTGTAGTAATTTCTGAGTAAAAACTAAAATATGACCTGGACAGGATTGTGGCACACTTCACTATTATTTGGTTGTGCAATTCTTGACAGCCTCAAAACGTTTCTTGTAGCCATCTATAAGTTTCATATATCTGTCTGCTGGTAGTTTCTCCCATTCTTCAACTGCAATTTGTTCCAGCTCATAAATGTTTCCAGGATTCCTTTTACCAATGGCAGATTTAATCTCTTTCCAAAGGTTCTTGCTTAGATCGAGATCAGGACTCATTACTAGCCAGTTTTAAACAGTCCATTTGTTCCTTTTTAAACCATTTCTTTTGTACTTTTGGATGTATGTTTTGGGTCATTGTTTTGCTAACGGACCCATGACCTTCATCCCAGACCTAGCTTTCTGACACTAGGTAGCACATTTCACTCCAGAGTAGAAACATAGAAACATGATGACAGAAAAAGACCACATGGCCTATCTAGTCTGTCCTTCCATAACAACAACTACAACAGTCCACTTTTTACCTTTAGAGATCCTCTGTGTTGGTCCCATGCTTTTTTGAATTCAGTTACTGTCCTCATCTCTACCACCTCCACTGGGAGACTATTCCACGGATCCACTACTCTTTCCGTAAAGAAATATTTCCGCATATCACTCCTGAATCTATCTCCCTTCACCCTCATCCCATGTCCCCTTGTCGCAGAACTTGCTTTCAATTGAAAGAGGCTCTCTCCCTGAACATTTATGCCACGGAGGTATTTAAACATCTCAATCATATCACCTCTATCCCGCCTTTCCTCTAAGGTGTACATATTAAGATCCTTAAGTCTGTCCTCATATGCTTTATAATGAAGCCCAATAATCATTTTAGTAGCAACCCTCTGCACCGACTCCATCCTGTTCACATCCTTTTGAAGGTGCGGTCTCCAGAATTGCACACCATACTCCAAATGAGGTCGCACCAAAGACTTATACAGAGGCATTATCACCTCCTTTTTTCTGCTAGCCATTCCTCTCCGTATGCACCCAAGCATCCTTCTAGCTTTTGCCGTCGGCTTTTCTACCTGTTTAGCTACTTTAAGATCATCAGACACAACCACGCCTAGGTCCCGCTCTTCTTTAGTGGACAAAAGTACTTCACCTCCTATACTGTATTGTTCCCTTGGATTGCTGCAGCCCAAATGCATGAGCTTACATTTTTTAACATTAAATCCCAGCTGCCAAATTCTAGACCATTCTTCAAGCTTAGCTAGATCCCTCCTCATGTTATCTACACCTTCCTGGGTGTCTACTCTATTGCAGATTTTAGTATCATCCGCAAAGAGGCAAACCTTACCCGACAGCCCTTCCGCTATATCACTAACAAAGATGTTAAAGATGTTACCTTGGTAGTCCTATGACTTCATGATTCCTTTAATATATTCCAGACCTCCAGTTCCTGAGGCAGCAAAATGTTCCAACATATACGTCCTGCCAATTTACATACAAAGTTTGTGATATTCTTCCCTTGACAGTAAGCCACTATCGGTCTTTATGAAAACATTGATAAGACTGGAAAATCTGCCAATGTTAGAGAGGAGTGGCTTAGTGGTTGGGACCGTTTACCTTAGGCTAAAGGGCCAGGGGTTCAATTCCCACATGGGGACAAGTAACTTTAGGCCAGAGGGACTGGGGTCTCTAGTCCCATGGCCACTGCTTGTGGCCTTGGGCATGTCGGAACAGGCAACTGGCACTTTAGCCGTATGGCAGACTACCCACGTGAGGTAAGTGTGTGGGGACAGGTCAATATATGCATATACATATCCATTGTGTATTGTAGGTGTGCATGCTGCTGTGTGTAGGCATTCTATCCAATTTATGTTTATGAGTTAAACCCACATGATATACCGCCTCTGTATCATATCATAGTGGCTTGCCCTATCTCCAGGAGGCTAATGACATGATTGCAGAGGTCAAGATGTCATCCTGGTGTCATTGCAGCTGCTGCTGTTGATGTGTTAAAATATACCTTAACCCAAGGAGCCTCTAGATCTGCCTAAAGAGGTTTGGTGAACATCATGCTGACATGGTAGGTTCTGCAGTTGCAGGGTCACACATCTGCCCTACCCCAAGGAGTCTTGAGACCTGATCCAAATGCACACTCACTCACCCTGGTAACATGGCTGTGAGTGAGGTTGCAGCTTAAAATATCCTCCCTACCCCCAGGGGTCCTGAGAGCCCATCAAAGTGGGCTGTCACCCACCCTGGTGATATGGTTGTGTGTGCCTGTGCAGTTTAAAACATCCTCCCTATCCCCAGGAGTCCTGAGAGCCCATCAAAGTGGGCTGTCACCCACCCTGGTGATATGGTTGTGTGTGCCTTGGCAGTTTAAAACATCCTCCCTATCCCCAGGAGTCCTGAGGGCCCATCAAAGTGGGTTCTCAGTCACCCTGGTGATATGGTGTATGCTGCTGTTGCTTTGTTATCTTCCACCCTACCCCCAGGGGTCCTGAGAGCCCATCAAAGTGGACTGTTAATCACCTTGGTGATATGGTGTATGCTGCTGTTGATATCATATAATCTACCCTATCCCCAGGAGTACGGAGACCTGCTGAAAGTGTCCTATTAGTCACCCTGCTGATATGGTGTATGTTGCAGATGATGTGAGCTAAGACACCCTGCCCCCAGGGGGCCTGAGACCTGTTTGCAAAGGTGGGTATGGCATCCAGATATTGTGGTAGGTGATGCTGTGTTTGGACACGCATTTGCCTTATTTCCCTGAGGCCCAGGCCTCATGACACATGTCAGTTCTGTATCCTGATTGTATGGTAGGTGCAGCTGTGGATGTGCTGTAAAGCAGCCCACCCCCGGGAGCCATGAGACCTGATTAAGAAGGTGTGAAGCACATCCATATGTCATTGTTGTTTACCCAGTTTGTGGTCACATATCTGGTCACTCCCCAGGAGGGCCATAACAGATTGCATAGGAACATTATAGATGCTGGTGTAAGGGTACAAATCTCACACTGCCCACTCCACAAACCCAAGAAGTTATGTTTCAAATGTTTCCATATTCAGTATCTGGGACAATCTGAGTATATATATTCTATGTTCATAATATGTTTGTAAAGACACAATACTGCGCTGAAGGTCTCAGTAACCATGGACTGACAACACGCATACCACAGACTAAACTGTCTTAATGCACATGGCCGTATAACAACAATAACCTTCCATGCACATCCCGACAAGACATCCAAACACACTCAATGGGACAGCACTTAACTACCCAAACTATGCTTTGTGGCCCAAAGGGTGGCTGTCCTGCCTCACATTCCCCGACGCATCAACTCAGAACACAGGAACATATTTGCAAGCAGTCCTGCGTCACCAGGGGTAAAGAAACTGTCCATCTAAGCATATGACCAACATGAATTACACAATCTGTTTAAATGAACAGCACAATCCAGAACACCCAACGCATGCCCCGTACCCACCCCTATTCAACATTAGCAAGCCAAAGAGCCAGGGAATTGTGGATGTCATATTGGGTATATCTCCTTTTGGACAGGTGCTTTTCCCCTGATGAAGCAAGGATGTATGTGAAACGCCTCTGGGCTCTGCGGTGATGTGTCATGGAATGGGAAGCAGCACGGCCACCCTTAGAGGCGCAAATAATGTTTCTGAAGGTAAAGTGCTGTCGCAATGATTGTGTTTGGGTGGCTTGGTGGGATCTGTACTGAAGGTCATTGACGTTATAAGGGCTTGTGCATTATGACAGTTTAGTCTGCTGTATGCGTGATGTGAGCCGCAGGCTACGGAGACCTTCTGTGCAGTAATGTATTTCTAAAACCACATAATGAACAGTGATATATATGCACGAATGTTGAACTATAGGAAATATGGTACGATGAGCAACAGTATCTTATGTTGCTGTTGAGTAGGGATTGTGAAGATGTGTTGTATTTCACTCTAGGAATGACAGTATATATGTTGGAGTGAGGGTACATGCACTTGTTGTGGTTGCACAGCTCTGTCACAATCCCAGATAGACACACAGATGTTCATAGGCCAGCTAGTTGTGGCGGGCCATGCCCCTATGGCAGTCAGCCATAACTGTCCTGATCACAGGAAACCCCAGTCATGACCCTAGAGGTACAGTGTAATGGCAGGTGTCATGTCAGTGGCGTCTGGCACAGTGCACACAGCCACCCACCTTCCGCTGTATGTTAGGGAACATCACCCATGCGTGTCTGCATATCATGGTGCCATGGCGGGCATGTTGGCTGATATGTTTAGGTCAGGCAAATACACATGTGTTTGCCAGACCACACAGGGGGTTGGCGCGGTCCTCCCATAAACACCAGCTTGGCCAAGCCACACGTGGCATGGTGCTGCCATGTCATGCAAGGAGAGTGTAGGGACAGGGTATGGTGTGTCTAGGGTGCTATGCACAGGACACATATGTGTCACTGCACACATGGCCCTACCCACAGCCACACATGTGGGGGCACTGGCAACTGGTAGTACAGGACACACTGAGCAGAGGAGCAGGATCAGCACGATGCTGTGCACAGAGATGTGTGATATGTGTAGACCACCCACCAGGGAGATATGGTCAGTAATGCACCCTCCCATTGCTTTCCCCCCCCTAGGTAGAGGACCTACGGAAGAAGGGCAGGGAGATGCAGCTCAGATGCCCTGATGTCCTGGACAGGCTAAGAAGGCGGGCATTGTCCCAATGGGGAGGTGCATGCCACAACCTCTGCAGCTCTGTAGACAATGTTGCAGTGGCCCACCAGCCTTTGCGGGGCCAAACTATTTAAATGTGTCATGTGACTCACATACGAGTGTGCTAATGACTGTAATCCCCCACAGAGGCGGATTCCGCTGCTGAGGGCACAGCACCAACCCCACATACCGTGACAAGACCCAAGCCCCACAGACGAACCGAGGAGGAGGAGAAGGAGGAGGCAGCGGCGACGGCGGAGGAGGAGGAGGAGGAGGGGGAGGGGGCAGTGGAGGTGGTGGAGGCTGTGGAGGAGGAGGAGGAGCTGCCAAGGGAGGAGGCAGCAGAGGCCCCTGAGTCAGACGGGGGCAATGGGGGAATGGAGGGGGTGGAGGGTGGGGTGGGAGGGGAGGGGAGGGTGAGTGTGTGTGGGCCATGTTGGGGGGGGGAGGGGGTGGAGGGGAACGTGGAGGGCGCTGAGGGTGGGTGGGAGGTGCCAGGGGTGGAGGGGTGGGGGAGTGGAAGGTGGGTTTGGCTGAGGGCGGGGAGGGATGGGTGGAGCACAGGACAGCACAGGACACTGTGGGTCCCTGCCAGCACCCGCATGTGGGTGGGAATGGTGCCTGTGTGGTTGTGGCTATGCCACTCATTGCCACAGACAGGGCCCATGCACACACCACCACATACACACCTGGCACCATGTTTGTATTTATTTATTTATTTAACAATTCTTATATACCGTGCTATTTGTTATCAGTGCGGTTTACATTCAACAGAGTATTCAGATCAGAGTAGACTGATTGAATTTACATTATAACAGGGAATAGAACTTGGAGAACATGGGTAACTATTTACATATTGACATATAACAGAATGGATGAGGAGTCCATACAACTATATACATAAGATATGACATAATAGATGATACATGATCTGCAAGTACATGATATGCTTCTAGGTAGAAAAGAGAATGCTTGGGGTGAGAGCGTTATGTTGTGTATGGGGCTCTAGTAGGGGAAGGTGAGTGGTTTCTTGGGGCCGGGGTGGCAGCTTGGGAGAAATGAAGCAGAAAGAGGTGGTGTTTGATTGCTTTCCGGAATTGTAGGAGGTCTCGTGTCGCTCTGATTTCCGGAGGTAGGTCATTCCAACATTTTGGTGCGAAGTGGGCAAAGGTTCTTCTCCTGGTTGTTTGTGAGTACTTTTTTTTTTTTTAAACTTTATTTATTAACCATCATAAACATAACAATCGGTACAGTAAGATAAAACAAGCAACACACTACAGCAGAGTGGACTCTGATCTCCGCTGGAGCTACAGCTCTATACAGTTATGTATCTAGATCAATACTTAATTCACAGTATGATACAACCATGGTTAGAGAGTTTTTCCCCGTTTTTGATGATAGCTGTGCCCCCCTACCCCTTTCCCCCCCCCCATACCCTTCTCCGCCCCCCTCCCCCCCCCCCCCCCCGGGTCCCCGCACCCCAATTCCACATACAATACAACAATACCCTCTCCAAGATCCCATTTCCTTCCTCCACTCCCAGTATCCCCAGACCCTAGTGGCCCACATTTACTATGTTGCTCCGGCACCGGGCGCTTAAACTCTGAATATAGGGTTCCCATATCAACATAAAGGTAGACCATCTCTTCACTGAACCCCGAGCCCTCCATCGCTCGGTCAATAGCAGCTGGTGAAAACTATTGCGCCACTCCAGGAAAGTAGGTGGGTCCCGATCCCTCCACCGGCGTAGGATCGGACCTTTCCCCACCAAACATGCCTTACGCACCAGTAACCGCCCCCACCGCCCTGTGGGTAAGGTTCGGTGCAATTGGTCAAGGGCGACCAATGCTCCCGTCCAAGGGAACCGCTGCTGCAGTAGTCTCATAATATATCTATGGATCTGGGCCCAGTAAGGGAGGATGCGCCTGCACTGCCACCACATGTGTGTTAAAGTGGCCATTGGACTAGAACATCGAGGACAAGACCCATCTTGCGTGATATGACTCCTCAGGGCTCGGCGCGGTGAAAAATGCACCCGGGTAAGGGCTTTATATTGTACTTCCCGCCATCTTGCTCCCTCCACTAATTTCACAATCCGCCCTACCTACCGCCGTGCAAATCGTGCCAGGCTGTACTTCCCGTCCCATTTCTCCCCCCCAGGCCATTTCCACCCTCCCATAGTCAGGTAAACCCCCAAAGCACTCCAGCCGGGCCTTCAATCCAGCTATGGTCGGGTGGGCCTCTCCCCCGAGTTCGAAGAAGTCGATGATCTGCGCCGACCTGTCCTCCCCCAATTCCTCCCTAGGTAACGTCGCCACATAGTGGGTGAGTTGAAGATACACAAAGTAGTGAGTGGGAGGTAGCCGGAATTCCTCCCGTAATGCCGAAAACGGTTTGCATTTACCCGTAAGGTCTACCACATGCCCTAGATATCGTAGCCCCTGTCGGTGCCATGTCTGAAACATCTGAGTATCAGAACCCGGTAAAAAATGTACATTGCCTCGTATAGGCAGCCAGCTGGACACCTGCCAGTTGCGTTGCCAGTAATTATTTAAATGTCGCCAGGTACGTCTCAGCGCAGTTAACATAATATTGCGCGTGAGTCGAGTTGGCAAGCGTGCACTATCCACATGAAGAGCCCCCACCGGTGAGAAAGGGGCCACCAATGCCGCCTCCAAGGCCCGTGGTGTAAATACCTCCGTGTCCCCCAAGTAATCGCCAACATGTCTCGCTTGACATGCCAAGGCATAAAGTCGCAAATCTGGCAGCCCCAGGCCCCCCCTGCACCATTTACCAATCATACGGGACATCGGGATTCGCGCTCTGGCCCCCTTCCACAGAAACCTTTGGATCTCCTTTTCCAATCTAAGCAAATCCCGACGTAATAACCAGACAGGTAACATTTGTAACCAGTAAAGAATACGGGGTAGAATTACCATTTTAACTGCCGCGATTCTCCCCAATAATGATAGCGGCAGCGGGTTCCAAGCTCTCAATTGACGCCGCATCCCAGACAAGACTTTTTCCAAGTTAATATGATAGAGATCCTGCGGTAATCTCGTCAACACAATACCTAAGTATTTGAATTGATGATCCGACCATTTCAAGGGAAAGTCTACCCCCCAGCCCTCCCGCAGCCGACCTGAGACATCCAAGGCCTCCGATTTGTCGGCATTTATAGTAAGACCGGCAAAACTACCAAACCTCCGAAATTCGGCCATTAATCTCGGCAAAGATTCCCGGGGCTCCAGCAAGTGTACTAACATGTCATCCGCGAAGGCCGACGTCTTAAATCCCTGCTTGCCCACCTCAATCCCGCGAATCTGTCGGTCCAATTCGATACTCCGTATTAATGGATCCAACGATAGGACAAATAGTAAGGGGGACAGTGGGCAGCCCTGTCTAGTGCCCCTATATAAGGGAAAGGGAGCCGATAAGACCCCATTGCAAAGTACCCTAGCTGTCGGCGTATCATACAAACTCTTAACCATATCACAGAATGCCTGCCCGAGACCGTATAATGGTAGTAAATACTCTAGGTATGTCCAATCGACTTTGTCGAAGGCTTTTTCCGGCGTCAAAACTCACTAGGAGTGACTGCAACCGGTGACAGTGCACCCACTCCAGAGATGTAAGTATTCGGCGTATATTACGCACTGCATAACGGCCTCGTACGAAACCCACCTGTGATTCATGAACAACGTCACCTAAGATTCCCGCTAGTCTCTCGGCCAGAATCTTCGCCAGCAACTTCATATCGTAGTTCAACAAAGAAATCGGTCGGTATGAGGCGGCGTGCGTTAAATCCTTCTCCGGCTTGGGTATCAGCGTAATATAGGCCTGATTATCCCCCAGCGCCTACCCCCCCTCCCTATTCGCTGGTGATATGTATCTACCAATACTGGGCCCACCCAGGGCGATAGGAGTTTATAAAACTCCGCCCCATACCCATCCGGGCCCGGGGTCTTAAAGCAACTAGCCTGTGCAATTACAGACTGTACCTCCTGTAAGGTTACCGGTAGTCCCAACTGATCCCGTTGCGCCGCCGTCACCTGTGGGAGCTTCAACCTTTGGAGGTAGGCCTCCATAGTAGAGGGACTACACGCTCCTGGAGCGTATAGTTTTTGAAAAAAGTCTTTGAATATGGCATTAATCCCCTCCCGGCTTTGCTGGAGTTTCCCCCGGTCATCTCGAAGAGCTGCCACCCCCCTCCCTCCTCGTGGACCCCTCAAACAACGTCCCAGTAGCTTCCCCGGTTTGTCGCCAAAACAATATAACCGATATTTATAATACAGCAAAGATTTCTTGGCTCTCTGGTGGAGCAATTCATTTAGGGCCACTTGCAGTTCCCACAAACGTTTTCTATTAAACACGGTAGGCGCGCGACCACTGAGTATACGCGCTTGAGATACCTGTTGCTCCAACCGAACAATTTGTTCTGCCAACAGTCTGCGTTTCCGGGCCACAAACCCGATTATGTCACCTCTCAACACCACTTTGGCAGTCGCCCAAACCAATTCCGGGTCTTCTCTGTGTACCTGATGGTTTAATTCAAAATCACGCCAGCGTTGATCCAGAAATTGCCGAAATTGATTGTCATGGTATAAGTCAATGGGGAACCGCCACAGGCGGGATGTGCCAAGTCCTCCCCCCCATTGCACCTCAATCCAGGCCATGGCATGGTCCGAAATCTCCAAGGGTCCTATCTGCGCTTCTTCCACCCGTGCGAACATGCTGTTAGATAGCAAAAGATAATCTATCCTCACGCTAGTCCCATGCGCCCTCGAGATATGCGTGAATTCCTTCTCGGAGGGGTGCAACAATCTCCACGGATCTATGAGGCCCAATCGGGTCCGAAGTCGTTGCAAAACCTGCGAGTCTAACGTTCTATCTCTCGTATCTCTGCCACTGGAGGTGTCCAGACCCACTTCAAATACCCAGTTAAAATCTCCCCCCAGCAACAAAGGTACATCAGGCAATTGCTCCACTTTGGCAGCAAAACGGTCAAAAAACTCCCGATCCAGCGAATTGGGACCGTACACATCTCCCAATACTATCTCTCGGTCCTCCAATAGGCCATGCAGTAACACAAATCTCCCATGGGGATCGGCCACCTGTCGTTGCATCGTGAAACGCACCCGTTTATGAATTAAAATGGCCACACCCCCTTTTTTCCCTAGTGCAGGCGCTCCCCACACCTGCCCCACCCAATCTCTACATAATTTAGCATGTTCTTCAGCAGTCTGGTGAGTTTCCTGGAGTAGCGCAATGTCACAATGATGCCTAGCCAGAGCTTTAAGTATTTTATATCACTTTATGGGGCTGCCCAAGCCACATACGTTCCAAGTTATGACTCTCAAAGTACTGTAATAGTTTTACGGCTTAGCTGCCAACACAACGTGCTTGGGGAGACCCTCCCAGCCAGGAGCCTTCCCCCAGTGTCACCAAGGTTTATTATACTGTGTATCCACTTGGAATTCAGGGTGCAGAGACCCCCCTCCCCCCCTCCCCCACTCCCCCCCCGTCCCCGCCCCCCCTCAATCCCACTACTACCTCCTCCCCCATCCCCCCCTCTCCATCCTAAACCTCCCCTACCCCTCCTCTATCCCCCCCTATCCCTGCTCCAACTACTCCTCCTAACTACAGGACTCCCTACTCCTATCCCCACCCAGGAAGTCCTCACGAAACCCCTCTGAGCGTGTCACTGCACCCCAGGCCTCGCTGTCTATCATCCTTCCACAACTCAACAGTCTCCCCTCGATTAATCGAAGGAAGTATTCCTCCTCGTAATGCCCAGCACCTACCACACCCCCGCGGCCCGGCCGCCGTACTTAGTATCCCTTCCCCTCCCCCCTTCCGACCCGGCCTAACCCGCCTACCCCCCCCCCTCCGACCCCACCCCCTGCTCCTCTTCCTCGCTTAATGTCCCCCCCTCCCCTCCAACAGCCCCTTCACAATCTCAGCAAACGTGCCGTCTCCTGCGGGACACAACAAATGCTGGGGAGGGAGGGGGGAGGGCCGCCACCCGCGCCGCCAATATCCAGGCCTGAGTGGCCACCCACTCACTCGGCCTAGTGTAGGCCCCTCCGCCTAGCCAGCAGCCCCCTCCACGCTAAAATACTCCCCCCCCTCCCCGCCTCCGCCCAGCTGCCCCTACCGTCCCCCCCACACACCGTGCCGGGGAGACGGAATATGACAGCAAGGAGACTGAGGAGCCATAATCCCTGTACCCCCTGGCTAGGCCGGCTGGAGAGATCCTTCCCTCCTTGCCCAATAAGGGGGAACTGCAGCGCCCACCGCCACCTTAACAGAGATACTCATCTCGCCCCCTGCCTGAATTAACAGAGTATCTCTGTTGGCACCATATCACCCTATCAGGGAACCAAACATATGTCATCTACAGCCCCAGTTCTTATCAGGGGGAAAGGGAGAGAGATGTGTCAGAAATTAAGCAACTTTGTTACCTTACCCCATTACAGGCAGTTAAGTAGTCAAAAAGAAACAAAAACCACCACAATGTTACTTGTAATGGCCAGCGCCACAATGTCTTCCCCAGTCTACACTCCCCCAGGGGAGCTTTCTCAGTCAGGCAGTCCAAAGAGCTCCGGGAGGCTTCAGGTGTGGGGCGCTGCCGCGGCCTTCCTTTGGGTGCAGATCTGGTGCACATAATCTCCTGCTGCAGCTGCCGATTCAAAAGAGCGGTGAGCACCATCACAGAGCACGTGAAGCTTGGCGGGATACTGCACGGAGAAACGGATTCCGGCTTCGATCAGTTTACCGCATAATGGGGCATACTCCCGTCTCTTCTGGCTCAGTGCCATGGAGTAATCCTGCGCCACCCGGATTTTAAAATTATTGTAAGTCAGTTCCCCCGTCCGCCGCGCAGCCCTGAGAATCAGTTCCTTTTGCGGGTAGTGCAGAAACTTCGCTAAGACGATTCTGGGGCGAGGGTCACGCACTTGTTTCGCGCCCACCCGGTGCGCCCTTTCAATGTGGATCTTCTCCCCGAGCTCCCCCTCTGCCACAATATGCAGGACTAGCTTCTCCAGGTAATTTCTTAGATCGGCATCCGTGACTGTTTCGGGGATCCCCAAAAAACGCAGATTATTTCTTCGTGACCTGTTTTCCAGGTCATCAAGTTTGGCGGCATGTTGGGTTAGCTGAGACTTCAGGCCCACCACCTCTGTGGTCAGCGTATCCACCTGCTCCTCCACCCGGGCCACGCGGGCTTCAGCCTCCTGCACCCGATTGCCCAGCAGATCCACCGATGACCGTATCCCATCCATTTTACTGTGCAGGGCATCAAACTGAGGCTTGAAAGCCGTCGCCACAGCTGCTGACAGCTCCTCCAGTGAGGTCGGAGACCCGGGTGAAGCCGGCGTCGAGGGTGCATCCGCCATCTTACTCGAGCCGGCTCCCCGCTCTCGGTCCTTTCGCAGCGCCTTAACTGCTGTCGCCATGTGTTTGAGTCACTCCAACCACTCCGGGAGGAACCGCAGGCACTCCGAAGCAGGTTAGTTACCTTCTTGGCAAAGCAATGTGGGTTTAGTACGGTACTTATCGCCGGCTCAGGCCAAAGGCTGCAGGACACTCTCAAGATGCGACCTCTACCCTGTCCGCATCACGTGGTCTCTGTTTGTGAGCACTTTATTAAGTCTTTAGGAATAATCAGTGTGTTGTCTGTTGCCGTCCTTCTGGTTCTAGTGTTTGGAGTAGGTGTGATGAGGTCCTTGAGAGAATCGGGAGCAATGTTGTTGATGATCTTGAATGTTATTAGTAGAATCTTATAAGTTAGCCTGGAGTGTATCGGTAACCAATGGAGATCCATGAGTATAGGTGTGATATGGTCTGATCTGGTTAGACCACAGAGGACACGTGCGGCGGCATTCATAGCTTGTTGGAGAGGATTGAGAGTGTTCTTTGGAAGGCCATATAAGATTAAGTTTGCATAATCTAAATGAGGTAGTATAAGGGCCTGGAAGATGGTTCGGAAGTCTACTGCCGGTAGCATGGGTTTGAGGTGTCTCAGTGTTCTAATTTTGTAATATATGGACCTGGTGATGTTCTTTATGTGTTCCTTAAAATCGAGGTGCTGGTCAAGAATGATGCCGAGGTAGCGTATGGCATTGTGGCTTGGGAGCTCCGCATCTCTTACTCTTAGGTTGGGGGGAGGAAAGAAGCTTTTGTTTCTTGATATGAAGAATACCTCTGTTTTCTTGAAATTAATGTGGAGGTTTTGGGAAGTTAGCCAGTCAGTGATTGCGTTGAAACAGTTGACAAGGCTGGTGAAATCCGGGTGGTTGACTTTGAACGGGGTAAATAGCAGAACATCATCGGCGTAGATTAGGGTAGAGATATTGAAGGATCGTATAATATTGCATATCGGCTGCATATAGATATTAAACAGCAAAGCTGATAAGGAGGAACCTTGCGGGACACCTTGTTGCTGATGGAATGGTGTCGAAGTTTCAGACCCAACCCGGACTTGTTGCCAGCGATCAGATAGATAAGATTTACACCACTCCAAGGCAAGACCATGAATTCCTTTTTCTAGGAGGCGGGTGAGTAACTGATTATGATTGACAGAGTCGAAGGTGGCTGAGATTTCAAGGAAGATGAGGGTGAAACCATTTTCAGCGTTGTCGATTCCTCTATTCAGGGTATTGATGAGGGAGGTGAGCAGAGATTCAATTCCATGCGATTCTCTAAAACCATGCTGGCATGGGTCGAGGGGGGCCCATGTGGTGGTAGGTGTGTACATGACCTGTCTGTGGCAATGGACGGCATGGTGCAATGCCTGGGGGCCCTTGAATGCATCATGCGGGTGCTGGCAGGTTCCGTTCAGTGGGTGGCCGTCGAGATGCAGTGTGTGGTGGGTAGGGACGCTGCATCTCAACAGCCATCCACTGATGGGCGTCCCAGGAGCGTTTGACGGCCCCTGGGGCGCCCACACATGTGCCCTGTGCTGTCCTGTCCTCCAAAAGGACAGCTGGGTACTGATGGACATAGAACACTGGGCGGGATTGACCCTGAGTTGACCCAGTATGGCACAACATATGTTCAGATGTACAAATTTTAATATGTTCCTGTACAGTTTCACTTATTTTGTAAATACAGTTTGTGAAAAACATCCTAATGGTCATGTGTTGCCCTGACAGACAGACTATGGACGTAAGCATGGGACATGTGTGTAGATAGGTATGTGTATGCAAGGTAGACATGGATATCATACATGGACCGTCTCCACACGCAGGCCATGTGTGTAGGCGTGTGAGTCCATGGGTGACACTGAGATGTGGCAATGTGGAGCATGTCCCAAAATACCTAAGCACTTGCATGCTGTGTGCAATGTGTGGGAACCATATATGGTGCACCATGCTGGTGTGCCAATAGTGGAACCGGCAAATAGCTATGTCTTTGCTCAGAAGTTAAGATGTGTTGCTGAACCCAGGAGCTGCGCAGGGGGATGGCTGTTGAGGGCGGTCCAGGACAATGCATGTCATAGGGATGGGCGGTGGGTGACTAGAAGTACATGCAAGAATGAGCAGCCGACCTATGCAAGCCACCCTTGTCTGTCTGTGCTGCATGCAAGTCTATGTGGGAGGGCAGCCACGTAGGCCGTGTTGCAGGCAGGGAGAATGGTCACACATGTGTGTCCAATGTTGCTGGGTATTAGGGGTGGGAGACGGCGACAGATCCCAACACCAGACATGTAGCATCATGAACTTTGCCCTGTGCAACAGGGGAGGGTGGGTATACCCCCGCGTTGAGGTCCTGGGGCTGGGACCTGCCACAGTCCATAACACACAGGGCATGTTATGACCTCTGTGCGCAGATAACTGGCAGTACAGACACCCCACCACTGAGGGGCATGGGTGCGGGTCATGTGGGCAAGGAGACAACATGCGGTGCAGGCTACGTAGGGAACCACAGTCCCACAAATTGGAAACAAACACACAGGATGTACAGGTCCAAGACTGTTTATTGCACACCCTCACATCCTGCATGGACACCCACGCCGCCCACGGCCCAACCCACCCCTCTGTGGTGGCTCTGGTGCTGCAGCCTCCGGTGGCGGTGCTGGTGCAGGCTGCTGCATCTGGGCCGCTATGTTCTCCAGGGCACCCGCAATTCGGAAGAGTGCCCCTGCACTTATCTCATTTGTGGCCCATATTTGCTGAAGCTCCTGCGTGTTCGCCACCAGATCGAGGTGGATTTGCAGGAGAGCCTGCCGAGTGCCTGTGGGTGGGACACAAGGTGATATGTGAGATACCTCTCCAGTAGCCAAATGTCACACATACACATGACACGCATATCCCACCAGATCAGTCTGCAGAACATACATGCATGCCACAACTAGCAATGCATGACCAGGGTTAGGCCTGTGTGTCCCATGAGCCATTCTCATGGCTGAAAGGGGTCATGATGAGTGGTCATGGGAATCACAGAGCTCACACATGGCAGTGTGGCAGGTTAATCTGTTCATGCTTGTTCTGCACACTGGTTGTCTGAGATAGGTTGTATGACGTGAGGGGTCATTGCACACACATACATATATATATCAGGGGTTCACTGCCCCCTACAATGCTGGTTCTCAGTGCACATCATGTGGACAGAATATGCTCCATAACAATACCCATGGAGGGGTGTCTGTCGGGCAGTGTGTCTGGGTGGCCTGTTAACAGTGGTTCCCGCTGTCTGATCACCTGGGGTATATGGCCATGCACAGTATGTGCGGGTCTGAGCCCCTAAAACATGCTGCCACTTGACAATCCATCTGACATGAGGGTGGAACACACATGGCACATGACACCCCTCCCCCAAACCCAAATAAAATCAGCTATGTTGTCATCATCCATTCCCCTTGTGAATGTTGCCAACACACCCATGGGGATCAGTGTGTATGATGTTACCCACCTTCAGCATTGCGCCGTGCGGAGGCACTGTGGGCCCTCAGCTCAGCAAGTATGTTGGCCATGGATGTAGGTGCTGCGCCTGCTGAGCCTGGAGCCTGCATGGGATGGTGGCTGTCCTCAGGTTCATCAGCCGGCCCAGCCTGTTCGGTGCTTGCATCGTCCCCCAATGTGGCACCTGCATGGGTGGCCCTGCCCTGTGCCTCTGGCACCTCAGAGCTGGCCAGTGGCTGTTCCCCATCACTTGTGTCGCCAGACACTGTGGCCTCTGGTTCCTCCACAGCCTCAGGCCCGGGCACATCCTCCTCCTCAGGTGCCTCCATGATACTGTAGTCACCTGGGTTGTGCTAAAGCATACACATCACAAATTGTTTTTCACAGTCGACCTATGTACACGTGTGTAGTACATCCCCCCCCCCCCCCACAATCAATGTGTGCTTGGGGGTGCCCTGTACGTGTGCTACATAGATACTACTACACCTCAAACTATTACTATTATGCAACTATAGGGCACTGCCAAGCACACGCATCACTGTGAATATAGTATGATAAAAAGACATTCCCTGATCAGCGGGCGTTAAGATCTTACCGGAGACTGCGATAACAGGTGTGGGAGGAGGTTGTTAGCATGCGTGAGGAGACATGTCCAGAGCAGATAGGAAAAGGGATGGCGTTAGAAACACATGTGAGATTAGGGCAGATACATTGCAATTGAAGGGGTGTGATGCAGTACAGCACACCCATGTGCCCCTGGCATAGGCAAATGGTTAGGCTGCAGAAACAGGTGGGAGAGGTACAGGCAGATGGCAGATGCATAGACAAAGGGGATTGTAGACATGTGTTGAGAGCAGTAAGGTGTACGTTGCATACATACCTGCCTGGGGATGGGCGGTGTCCAGGGCCTCTGGCAGCCCCTGCAGGTATATTGGCCCAAGTCTGTTGGCCAGCTCCTGCTCCAGGGGTGTGAGGGTTGGAGTGAAGGGGCCACCCCCACCGGTGCCCATGGCATGTTGCCTCTCGGCTACCATGTGTGTTCGCACACTACGCTTGATATCGTTGAAACGTTTCCGGAGGCTGTCCAGGTCCCTGGGTGGCCTCCCTGCCCCTGCCACGGCCACCTGCACCTCCTCCCACACCTCTGTTCATGTGGCCACTGTGGTGCTGCTGCTGAGCAGCCCAGAGAGAACCTCGTAATTCTCAAGAACACAGGCCAGCAGTATTTGGTTCTCCTGAGAGCTGAACCGCACAGCCCTCCTCCGCTCAGCATCAGGCACAGGTACCCGCCTTCTCTTGGCAGTGGGGGGCCCCTGTGTGGGCTGGGACCCACCCGATGTGCCAGCTTCCACCCCTCCAGGCCCACCACTCCCTCCCATCTGAGCAGGTGGCTGCCCCTCCTCCACCCCAGCCATGTGCTCCAGCACCCTATGTTGTTCCCCCTCTCCCTCCCTATCAGTCAACCCTGCTCCCACCCCCAGAGCTTACCCTCACACCTACTCGCTGCCCCATCCTCTCCCTGCTGTCTGCCTCTCACCTCTCCTGTCTCTCTCACCTGCTGCTCTCCTCCCCTCCTCTCTCTCTCCTCTGCTTTCTTACACACCTCTCCACCTGCCTCTGCCCTCTCCAACACCTCTCCAACTGCCACTGACTCTCTCCACCAACACTACTTCTCAAAACACTATCTAATACTACACGCCTTCTCTCTCTCTCTCTCTCTCCTACACAAAACCCTCAACGTGACCCAGGTGATCAGGTGTATTTATAGGTTTATTTTAGGTAACGCACATTGTGCATGTGCATGTGCGCACGCGCGGCTGCTGTGCATGTTGCTCATGTGCAGCGCAGACGCTGAGGGTGCATGCTGTGATAAGGAAGCTTATCATGACAGAGGAGAAAGGAATAAAGGAAAGGAATTCACCCTTATAAAAGGACCTATTTTGCAAGGTCAGAGAAACAAAACCCCAATCACACCTAGAAAGCAGGAAATTCCCAGATGGGATAGGTTTCAGAGCTCCCCTAGTGGAGAAGAGGAGAGGGAATACAGACCCAGGGTAAAGGACCCTTACGTCACTGAGTTCCCTAATTATCCAGCTGCCAGGAGGCAAGCTGATCTCCGTCACCTTAGAGGAGAAGAGGTGGGGCTGGAGCCTTGGGGATTTAAGTCTAGGACAGAGAAAGAAGCAGGGGAGAGGAAGAGGAGAGTCCCAGGGAGAGACCCAAGCAGAAACACAAGCTGGAGGACAGGACGAGAAAGCACAGGAGAATGGTGGCCAGAGCATGAGGGAGGAGAAGTTGCTACAAGCCCAGGCCCAGGTATGAGCCTTGAAAGCTTGTCTAATACAGAGCAGTGCAGAGTTGCAAGGGATACTCTCAGCTCTAACGAAAGGCAGTCAGCTGAACCCTGTGAACTGGAAAGAGAGATAGAGCCTATGCAACTAGGTGAACCAGACCTAACTGTGAATGATGAAGACTCATACATGGATTGCTCCTTGTGCCTATCCTTTACTGCAGAGGGATTGAAAGAAAACCACCCTTAAGAGAAAACCTTCAGATTCAGGTAACCTTGGAAGCCTGTAGATGGTTTTGTACATATCCTGTGTTAAAGAAGAAATATGTTTGCTGAGAAAGCAAGAGCAAGCTGAAGCTCTCTGATTGTGCTTGATAAACACCTGCTATCCAGAGCAGTGCACCGGCAAGAAGCCGAGCTAATGGTGAAAGGAAGTAAAGTTTTTGGCTTTGTTTTTGAATATTCCTAAAGCATGGAATAGAGCATTATTTGCTCATGAGAAGTTTTTGTCCTGTTAAAAGTTTTACTTTGTTTGTAAGGAGACAAACCAGCCTGGAAGTGTTTGGGACTATGAGAACAGAAAACTGCCATTAAGAAATGCTGTTTTTCTTTGCTTTAAACAGCAGTGCTAGCCAAGCTGGTAGCATTGACTGTTAAATGGCTTTATCTTTGAGCTGAAGAGCACTATAAGCTGAAAGTTTTGCTTTGAGTTTATTTATGTTCTGATGTGTATTGTGAAGAATCCTGGAGAAAGTATCCAAGGGTAGTATTTGTGAACCTTGCGTTTGAGTCAATAAATTATGTCATTGCCTTATCATTCGAGCCAACTAGAAGTGTTTTTCTATCTGAAGCCAAGTGGATTGTGACTGAACTACCTTTCCCAAGGGGCATGGCAAAGGAACCAGTCAGATAAAGGCAAAAAGGTAAAACTTTTTATGATAACCACGCCCCTCCATACTGGAAGTAAGGGGCAAGGGCGTGACAGTGGCGTAGTTTTTAGGATTTTTACACTCAAGGATATACCAGGAGGTCACTTCAGGATACAGCTGCAAGGATTTCCAAGCTGAAGAACGTGGCAGCAGGATTTTTCCTGATGGTTGTGGTGAGCAGAGTGACTGGTCCGGTTGCAGTGCCAAGAAAAAAGACACCTGTATAAGCGAGAGTCAATGCCTGAACAAGGTAAAAGATACCTAGGCGTGGCTTGTACTGGATTGAGGGAAAAGAGAATGCTTGTGCATTAAAGGGGGCACATATAAGGAAAACAAAAAGGTGTTGTGGGGTGCCGCCCTTGGTGTTTTCTCTCTCTTTTTTTCTTGCAGGTCACCGAAGATATGGATCCTAAAGAGCTGGTGAATTGGATGGCGACCCAGTTCACACGTCAGCAGGAGTTAGCGCAGCTGGCGCAGGACAATGCAATTGCTGCAATGAGGGAACAGCAAAAACCAGTCCTAGACCTGGTGGAAGCTTTGATCACGCTCTGGAGCCAAGGAGGTGGAGGAGTACCAACACCAGTAGGACCAGCTACACCTCGTGTGGACAGTCCGGTAGACTTTCATAATACTGGAGCATTTAGTTTTGGGAAGCTTACCCCAGAGGACATTATAGACGACTTTCTTGAGTCCTTTGAAAGAGTGTCTCAGGCTATAGGTTGGCCAGAGACCCAGTGGGCAGTGCATCTAGCTACAACTGGAGAGGCACTGGCCGCTTATAGAGCCTTGCCGGCAACCCAAGCTATGGGATTATAAGGCCATAAAGAGTGCCATTAAGGATCGTTTAGGGTTAACAGCCACAGTATATCGCCGCTTGTTTAGAGCCACAGTCCTGAGAGCTGGTGTGACGCCAAAGGCTTTAAGCCAGCGGATTCGTGGTTTAGCACTGAAATGGCTGGCGCCAGAGGGAAAAACTTTAGAAATGGTCATTGACATGATAATGTTAGAACAATTTATGGCAGCAGTGCCAAAAGACATACCGTCCTTTCTTATCCAGCAGAATTGCCAAAGCATGGGAGAGCAACCCTTTTGTCTGAACGTTTTATGGAGGCTGAGTTAGCTCGTCAGCAAAAGGGAAGCGCTCCAAAGATAGGTGCTGAAGTCAGTTTTGCTGCATCAGAAAAGAGGAAGGAGAATACTGTTGAGTGTGGAAAAGTTTGTCTGCCTACTCAAGATGGGAGGTGGGCTGGAAAAAAATGTTTCCGATGTGGGAAATGGGGACACTTGCAAAAAGGTTGCAAAGCCCGCACTAACTTAATGGGAACAGCTATGAAACAACTTGGGGAAGGTTTTCTCTTAACGGTTAGCATACAAGGGATTACTACTAATGCTTTCTTGGACTCTGGTGCGGACCAAAGCATGTTGTCACAAAGGCTTTGGCGAGCAACAGAGGCCCAGAATAAGTCCGAGCAGAGGAAGCCAGAAGGTAGCGTTCGAATTAGATGCATTCACAGTGCTGCTTCTTTTTACCCCACATACAAACTAATGATCAAAGGGTTAGGGGTGCAGAGAGAGATCCAAGTGGCAGTGGTTCCCAAACTCCCGTATGACTTAGTATTGGGAAGGGACTGGCCCCAATTTAAGCAGGGTTTGGAAAAAGGCCTTAGCCAGAAGGGGGAGGGAATGGTGATGGTGGTCCCCGGGCCTCCTTTTGAAAACCCCCGAGAACCAGTTGGGACGCAAGGAAAAAGCTCCGGGAAAACAAGCCTCCAGGTAAACAGATTTTTACACTAAAATTTTGTAAGGTGTCAGAGAAGGCCCAGGCTCCCCGGAGGGCATCTCCACAAGCTGCGGGATTTGAATTATGCAGTGCGGAGGATGGAATGATACCTAGCCGAGGAAAAGCCCTCGTTGATACTGGCCTGAAAATTGAGATACCAATCGGATGTTACGGGCGGATATCCCCACGCTCAGGGCTGGCTCTGAAGCATTTCTTGGACGTGGGAGCTGGTGTAATTGATCCGGACTACAGGGGAAATATAAAAGTGTTATTGTTCAACTTTGGACACAAAGATTTCCCAGTAAAGGTTGGCGATCGGATCGCCCAGCTAATCTGTGAAAGAGTGGGATTTCCCCCGTTGGAAGAGGTCCCAGCATTATCCCCCACGGAACGTGGAGAGGGAGGTTTCGGTTCAACCAGAGGGATGAAGGTGAGAAGTCTCACAGCTACTTGTGAGGAAAAAATGGAAGTGCCTGAAGAGGAAGACCTAGGACCCCACGTGGCGGATTGCAAGGAAAGCCACAAATAGGGGAAGACCTGTCTTCGGTACAGAAAGGAGAATTAACCAGACTATTGGAGAAATTTCCGGATGTGCTAATCCCAATTCCCGGTGAAACTCGGCTGGTGGCCCACGAAATCGTGACTCCACCTGGGAAGATAATCAGGCAAAGACCTTACCGATTACCCGAAGCAAAAAAACAAGAAGTGGTGGCACAGGTCCGAGAGATGTTGGACATGGGCATCATAAAGGAATCCAAGAGCCCATGGTGTAGCCCCATTGTCCTGGTGCCGAAGCCAGACGCCACCTTAAGGTTTTGTATAGATTTCCGGTAGTTGAATGTCATATCTGTCTTTGATGTCTACCCGATGCCTAGAATTGAGGAGCTCTTGGACCAATTGGGGCAGGCCCAATATTTGACTACATTAGGCATGACGAAGGGATATTGGCAGATCCCACTGACAAAGGAGTCTCGGCCAAAGACCGCGTTCAGTACCCCAATGGGGTTATTTCAGTTCAAAATGATGCCTTTTGGTCTTCATGGAGCTGCCGCCACCTGCCAGAGGTTGGTGGACCAGGTTCTGTGACCACATCAAGAGTACGCCTTTGCCTACATGGATGATGTCATAATTCATAGTGGCAGTTGGGCAGAACACCTCGTGAGAATCGGAGCTGTATTACACTCTATGAGGCAGGCTGGCATCACCTTGAACCCAAAAAAATGCGCTTTTGCAAAACAGGAAGTGAAGTATTTAGGACACATGGTAGGAAGGGGTAAGATCAAGCCTTTGATCAACAAGGTGGCTAGTATCAAGGAATTTCCTCAACCAACAACCAAGAAACAGTTAAGGAGCTTTCTGGGACTAATCGGGTATTACAGAAGATTCATACCCCGGTTTGTGGAGGAAAGTTCCGTTTTTACGGACATGCTGAGGAAAAATTGCCCGAATCAACTCAGATGGACCCCAGAGGCTGAGTAGGCCTTCACTCATTTAAAAGGAAGGCTATGCACAAGTCCGGTGTTACGCGGAGTAGATTTCAAGAAGCCCTTCCTGGTGCAAACCGATGTATCGGAGGTAGGCTTAGGAGCCGTTTTGTCCCACAGACATGAGGGAGATGAACACCCAGTGATGTTCCTCAGCAGGAAACTATCTCCAGCGGAGCAAAAATACTCTACCATTGAAAAGGAGTGCCTTGCTATAAAATGGGCCATAGAAGCACTATGTTTTTACCTTACAGGAAGAAAATTCCTATTAATTACAGATCATGCCTCGCTAAAATGGCTCCAGCAAATGAGAAATCATAACGCCCGGTTAACTCGCTGGTATATGGCTCTGTAAGCCTTTGATTTTAAAATAGAACATCGGGCAGGAAAACTGCATAAAAACACGGATGCCTTCTCGAGAATTACGGACTGTTCGGAGGGACATTCACCACCTCCGCCAGCCTGTAATATCGTGGGTAGGGGGGGTATGTGATAAGGAAGCTTATCATGACAGAGGAGAAAGGGATAAAGAAAAGGAATTCACCCTTATAAAAGGACCTATTTTGCAAGGTCAGAGAAACAAAACCCCAATCACACCTAGAAAGCAGGAAATTCCCAGATGGGATAGGTTTCAGAGTTCCCCTAGTGGAGAAAAGGAGAGGGAATACAGACCCAGGGTAAAGGACCCTTACGTCACTGAGTTCCCTAATTATCCAGCTGCCAGGAGGCAAGCTGATCTCTGTCACCTGAGAGGAGAAGAGGTGGGGCTGGAGCCTTGGGGATTTAAGTCTAGGATAGAGAAAGAAGCAGAGAGGGAGGAGGAGGAGGAGAGTCTCAGGGAGAGACCCAAGCAGAAACACAAGCTGGAGGACAGGACGAGGAAGCACAGGAGAATGGTGTCCAGAGCATGAGGGAGGAGAAGCTGCTAAAAACCCAGGCCCAGGTATGAGCCTTTAAAGCTTGTCTTATACAGAGCAGTGCAGAGTTGCAAGGGATACTCTCAGCTCTGACGGAAGACAGTCAGCTGAACCCTGTGAACTGGAAGGAGAGGTAGAGCCTATGCAACTAGGTGAACCAGACCTAGCTGTGAATGACGAAGACTCATACACGGATTGCTCCTTGTGCCAATCCTTTACTGCAGAGGGATTGAAAGAAAAGCACCCTTAAGAGAAATCCTTCAGAGTCAGGTAATCTTGGAAGCCTGTAGATGGTTTTGTGCATGTCCTTTGTTAAAGAAGAAATATGTTTGCTGAGAAAGCAAGAGCAAGCTGAAGCTCTCTGATTGTGCTTGATAAACACCTGCTATCCAGAGCAGTGCACCGGCAAGAAGCCGAGCTAATGGTGAAAGGAAGTAAAGTTTTTGGCTTTGTTTTTGAATATTCCTAAAGCATGGAATAGAGCATTATTTGCTCATGAGAAGTTTTTGTCCTGTTAAAAGTTTTACTTTGTTTGTAAGGAGACAAACCAGCCTGGAAGTGTTTGGGACTATGAGAACAGAAAACTGCCATTAAGAAATGCTGTTTTTCTTTGCTTTAAACAGCAATGCTAGACAAGCTGGTAGCATTGACTGTTAAATGGCTTTATCTTTGAGCTGAAGAGCACTATAAGCTGAAAGATTTGCTTTGAGTTTATTTATGTCCTGATGTGTATTGTGAAGAATCGTGGAGAAAGTATCCAAGGGTAGTATTTGTGAACCTTGCATTTGAGTCAATAAATTCTGTCATTGCCTTATTATTCGAGCCAACTACAAGTGTTTTTCTACCTGAAGCCAAGTGGATTGTGACTGAACTACCTTTCCCAAGGGGCATGGCAAAGGAACCAGTCAGCTAAAGGCAAAAAGGTGAAACGTTTTATGATAACCACGCCCCTCCATACTGGAAGTAAGGGGCAAGGGCGTGACAAGGCCCAGGGCATGCGTGAGGACCAGGTCATCTCCCTCTACCGCCTGAGCACAGGGGCTATTGGGGAGCTTTACGAGGATCTAAGACTTGACCTTGAGCCCCTGACTGGTCGATCACATGCCATACCGGGTTTGGTCAAGCTCCTTGGTGCCCTACATTTCTTTGCCTCTGGCTGTTTCCAGTCATCTTTGGCCGCAGTGGGTGGCATGAGCCACCCCACATTCTCACGGTGTCTCCACCAGGTACTGTGTGCCATGGTCAGCCGGGTGGGGAATTACATAGCCCTTCCCCACAGTAGGCTACAGTGGGGGACCCTGAACCAGGCCTTTGAGGTGTTAGCTGGGATACCACACGTGATGGGAGCTATTGATTGCACACATGTTGCCCTGGTCCCGCCTAGAGACAGGGAGGTAGTGTTCCGCAACCGCAAACACTATCATTCCCTGAATGTTCAGGTTGTATGTGATGCAAATATGCATATTCTGAATGTGGTACCCAGGTTTGCAGGGTCCACCCATGACTCCAATATCCTGCATCACTCTGCACTTTTCACACAATTTGAGGCAGGACAGTATGAGGACTGTCTATTGCTGGGTGTGTATTTAACATTTGGGATGTGCGCTTGCTGTTCATGTGATTAACCGTATGTGCAAATGTATGTTTTGGAGGTGTATCCCGTGTTGTGTGGTAATGTCATCTGTCTGTGTGTGATATAAGGGGGGGGGGGGACTCCAGATCCACCTTGCTATGGAGCTTGGTGCTGATAGTTCAATGGATGCTAGCATTTGTGTCGTGGTTACAGATTATGTTGTTTCCAATTCGTCCACCTAACCCTTGTTGTGTTTGTCTGACCTTCACACCCTGATGCATAGTTGTGCTGTCCAATCATGTGATGCCATATGTTTATGTCAAGATGTGTTTTGCATTTGTTTTGCACTTATATACCTGTGTCCATTTGGGTGGACATGAGCTCCTGCTTTAACGTCACACATTTCTTTTTTGCAGGTGATGCAGGATATGGGTGTTGCCCCTGGTTGCTGACCCCTGTGCGCCAACCACGGACACGTGCAGAGAGGAGGTACAATGAGGCCCATGCCACCAGCCGCTCCATCATAGAGCGTACCTTTGGCGTATTAAAAAGTCGCTTCAGGTGTCTGGATAGGACAGGCGGGGCCTTACAATACCAACCACAGACTGTGGCAGAGATTATTATAGCCTGTTGCATCCTGCACAACATTGCTCTCAGGCACCATATCCCTGTCGATATTAATGAGGATCTGGAGGATGACCCTACGTGCCCCCCTGCACGTGCCCGTGGTGACACACATGTGGGCACAGCAGTCAGGCGGCAGCTGATTGCGGAGCTGTTCTCATGTAAGTACTGCATATGTTCCCACCTATAGTTGTTTGACTATGTGTGTACTGCTAATACTAGTTCCCATTTGTATTATGATATCAGTAAGATGCAGCACTGCACTGCCATGTAACTGAGACTGGCTAGCCATACCAGCTTCATATCTACTCATGCCTGATACACATTAGATGTGGGCAGGGCACAACAACAGGTGGAGGTGGGTTATGTGTGTGTGGCGTTTTACGCTTGTGGGAGGTGTTGGGCTGACATACCTGGTTTGTGGCTGCATGTGATAGGGGCTGATGTGCAGCCACACGTAGTTTGTTTTGATACTTGGGTTGCAGCAAGGTGAAAGGCATGTGGTATGGCGTTAACAGTGGGAGCCAATATAACAATCAGATCACATACTAGGACAAACAATCATAAAACAAAGATATATCAGTGAATGTAGGAACATCCGTCAGGTCGGGGGACAAAGAAACCCCTTCGAATGAACAGACTTCTCCCTTTAATCTTTGTTATTATTATTATTTCTGCAACAGTCTTAATTCAAAAACAAAGCAGACCCAAAGAGCCACAGTGCTAAGAATAAAAATACTTAATGACTAAACAATCAATACTTAGCTGGCAATAGGGTCCTGCAGTTTTTTTCATTGAGGAAGCAGTCTTCCAAACATGATTCAGTGAGAAAGCATTCTTCAAAAGTCCATTAAACAATCCTCCAAAGATGATTCAACAAGAAAACACTATTCAATACTCCATAACCCAGCACTGCGTTTCGGGTCTGCCGACCCTGCTTCAGATGGTATTAAAATAATCGTCTTTAAGTTTTGGGATATTCTCTCAATTGGTCTGCCAAAAACAACCGTTGCTCATTCAGAGAACGTCCTCCCAGAGAATGGCGTCTGACGTCAGTACCAGCAGACAGCTGTTTTATACCCAAAATTAGTATCCACAAAAGGCAATGAAGCCCTATGAGGTGGGTAAAATACTCCACCAATCCAGTTCTAGGTTAAGTCCGTTTGGGGCTACTGATTTCAATAAAAAGATCCAACGTTGTTCCAAGACCTGTAAATCTTGTTACTGATCCCCCCTCCAAGGGCCATCAGGTACATGATCCAAAACACACCAAAAAAAAATCAGTAAATACATGATTCTTTTGAAGACAATGAGCTACTAAAGGGGCTGTAAGTGTTTTTGTATGAATCTGGGACTTGTGTTCTGATAAGCATTTTTTTATAGGACGTATTATACGGCCTACATAATGTAAACCACAGGGGCATGTAAGAACATACACCACAAAAGATGAAGTGCAATCAGTATGCCATTTTAAACGAAATATTCGCCCCGTGGAATGATGTGTCCATGTAGTGCCAATCTGCGATGTTTATTTATTTATTTATTTTATTTATTTAACATCTCTTATATACCGCACTATTGTCATCAGCGCGGTTTACATGGAACAAACATATACATACAGAGAACTGTAATGCATTTTACAAGTAACGGGGTCTTTGAACTTGGGATTAAAAAAGGTAAACTATATAGGCTAACTAACTATTTACAGAAAATTCAAATACATTAGTCACATTTGGATGTGTTGAGCAACATTGACAACAAGAAGATGAACAAGAAAAATGTGCTGCATCTGCCCGTAATTCCTCCGGATGTTTAAAGTCCACCATCGAGTGCACCACAAAATCCCTTATATTGGCACCCTGCTGATACGCAATCATAAGGTCTTGTGGAAAAGCAGAATCAAGTTGCAAAATATGCCAATATTTACGTAGAATAGACACGACTTGCGAGGATTTATTTATTATTTATTTATTACAATCTCTTATATATCGCACTATTTAGCATCAGCGCGGTTTACATAAAACAAAGGACCATAACATCAAGCTGTTTGGTTTTACAGAGAACAGGAAAGGCAACTTGGATAACATAGGGAAATATGAACTGGAACTATTTACATATGTACAGTATACTTCGTGCTACGGATTAGGATATTATCTTACAAAGGTAGTCAAATATAGAGGAGGTGTAGTTAAGTTGGTGTCTAGCTAACCTGGTAATAATGGAGGAATAAGTGGTATTTGAGTGCCTTTCTAAATTGTGCTAGATCGGTGACAGCACGAATCTCTGGTGGTAATGTGTTCCAACATTTTGGGGCGTAAAGGCTGAAGGCCCTGTTTGATGTTGTTAGTGTGCATTTTGTTGATGCCTTTGGGATTACTAGAGCATTTGAGGATGTGGTTCTCCTAGTTCTGTTGGGCGGAATGGACTGAATGAGGTCTATTAGTGAAGAGGAAGTGATGCCATTAATGGCTTTGAATGTGAGTAACAAGGTCTTGAAAAGAAGTCTTCCATGTATGGGGAGCCAGTGGAGCTGCACTAATATAGGCGTTACGTGGTCACTCCTCGATGCTCCATAGAGGACTCTGGCAGTGGCATTCATGGCAAGTTGTAGAGGATTCAACGTAGACTGTGGGAGACCTTGAAGAATAGCATTGGCAAAGTCGAAGTGAGGTAAGATTAGGGCTTGATATACTGTCCGGAAGTCGTCTGGGTCTAGTAAGGAGTGAAGGTGTCTGAGTGTCCGGATTTTGAAGTATATGGCTCTAACTGTGTTGGATATGTGTAGCTTCATGTCCAGACGTTGATCCAAGGTGACCTCTAAGTATCGAATTGTGGATTTTGTTTGGAGCTCGGCTTCTTTCACTTTTATATGGGGTGGCGGGGTGAAACTCTGGTCTCTTGTGATAAAGAGCACCTCCGTTTTCTTGTGTTGAATATGAAGGATTTGAGACAGAAGCCATTCCGACACTGCATCAAAACATTCAATCAGTGGGGAGAGGTCATTTGCACTGTGAAGAATGGCATGAAGAGCAGAATGTCATCGACGTATATTAGACAGTCAACCTTGAATGACCTGATGATATTGCAGATGGGTTGTATGTAGATGTTAAACATGAGTGATGATAAAGAAGACCCTTGAGGTACACCCTGTCTTTGGTGGAAAGGTTTAGATGCTGTTGCTCCGGATTTTACATGCTGCCATCTTCCATCAAGGTATGATCTACACCAATCAAGAGCGATGCCATTGATGCCCTTTTCTTTTAGTCACCCTAAGAGTAGACCGTGGTGTACCGAGTCGAAAGCTGCAGTGATGTCTAAGAAGATAAGCACGAAACCTTGGCGGATGTTGTCGATACCTGTGATAATATTGTTGAAAAGGGTGGTAAGGAGGGTTTTGACGCCGTGGTACTCCCTGAAGCCATGTTGACAATGGTCTAGTGGGGAGGCGGTATCGATGTGATCTTGTATTTGTCTTTGTGCTTCTTTCTCAATTATCTTAGCTAGGAGGGGTATACTAGCTATGGGTCTGTAAGATTCAACTTTACTTGGGTCGAGCTTAGGGTTTTACAAAAGGGGTCGAATGGATGTTTGCTTGAGCGCTGAGGGGAAAGATCCAGTTGAGAAAGATAGGTTCATCATTCTTGTGATTAATGGGCTGAGTTCACTGCGTAAATCTTTTATCCAAAAGGCAGGTCAGGGGTCAGTTTATGCAGTGGTGGTATTGAGGGTAGCGATGGTATCTTCAACGTGCTTCTTGGATGGTGTGGAGAACATAGAAAGGTACATTAGGCAGGTGGTGTCTTGTGCAGTGATTGTTGTGATTTTGTCTGTTTGTAGTAGTTTAGATTGCATATGGTCGGCAAAGATTTGTGGGTGAATCTCATCAGGCTGTCCTGGTGATGGTTCTTTCAATAAAGATTTGACTAAATTGAAAAGATCACGTGGTTTATTTAGTGATCTTTTGAGTGTATCAGTGTGGAATTGCTTCATTTTTGCTAAGACCGCTTCTCTATGCGCTGAAAGATGTATTTTGTAAGCTGTCTGGTCCTCTGTGGAGTGAGATCGACGCCATCGTTTTTCAAGTTTTCGTAGGTGTGTGAGGGAGACCCGCAAATCTGGAGAGAACCATGGTGAAGGCTTTCTTTTCTTTGAGATATTATTAGCATTTGGTTGTTGTGCAATAGAGCCGAGGTTATTATTCCACGAGGCGATCAGGTTTTCCAGGTTGAGAGTAGTATCGTTGTAAAGAGGACGGGTCTCTGCCAGTATGAGCTCTTTATCGAAAGCTCTGAATCTCCGAGATGTAGTCTTAGTGGAGTTGCTCGGCATACTATTGTTGTGTGATATATTGTTGTTGATGGGAATAAAAAAGTTGATTAGCTTGTGGTCTGACCAGGGTACTGAGGTCAGAGATGTCACAAGTTCTTTGCTTGATCCAATCATATATGGTAAAACCCCAATGATTTTGTTATTATTATCATCATTTTTACTCAATGTGTGAGACACACCAGAAGCCTGAATCCCTTCAGTGGGTAAAATATCCCTCCGAGTAGCAGAATGTAGTAGCCAATCACGATGTGCATATTTGGCTGTTTTATAGGCTTTTTTGATTACTGGTGCAGGATAACCATGACTCAATAAACGTTGGCATAAATCGTTTGCATGTATCAGAAATTCCTCCATAGTGGTGCAGTTTCGTTTGATATGAAAAAACTGTCCGAGTGGAAGGGCTCTTCTAAGGGGGCCCGGGTGGAAACTTTGATATTGCAATAAAGTGTTCCGTTCCACTGACATTTCATGTTGGCAGTGGGACATCAGCCTTTACATGTTACCAACTGGATATAGCCTTCACCACTGCTCCCGAGCACACGCAAAAGGCGGAGGCGTAGCCGTCATTGCAAAGAACAACCTCCACCTATGTATCCAGGCCTCAGAAACCTCCAATGAAGCAGACATCCTCACCCTTACCAACAAACACCTCACAATATACCTGGTCTACCGGACACCCACAGCAACCACCGACCTACCAAGGATACTACACCTCATCTCTGAAAGCACCGACCCCTCAAAAGAACAAATTATCCTGGGTGACTTCAATCTCCCATCACTCCAAAACACACAAGCAGAAACCTTCATCAACGCCATGACAGCAATGGACCTGACACAGATCATAAAAGAACCAACGCATGAAAAAGGAAATACACTGGACTTCATATTTCTAAACTCCCGATCAACCACCTCATGCAGCAGTCCGACAATCTCACCAGTACCATGGTCGGACCACTACATCATCAACATATCCCATGCCTACCAAACAAACACTAACAGAGGAAATGTACAACACACAAGAAGATTCAAATCATTCAGCAAAGAAGACTTCCTAACCCTAACCCTGCCTAAACTACTTAAAAACTCCAACAACCTCGATGACTTGATCCGCAACTGGAACACCACAATCTCCTCAGCATCCAGCGTAACCATAAACAAAACCAATACCAGACCCATCTCCTCAAAAGCCCGTTGGTTCACCCCCAGCCTCCGGAAACTAAAAACCAAACTTAGAAGAGCGGAAAGGAAATAGAGAAAAAACAAGAACGAAAAAGACAAAGCAAAATACCTCTACGAACTCACCACATACCACTCAGAAACCGACAACGCGAAGAGAATCTACCACACCAAAATCATCTCGACAGTCATAAATAAACCTCGAGAACTCTTCCAAATTGCCAAAAAGCTGACAAAAGCACCCAGCACCTCTGACCAGCTGCCAGATATCCCCCCTGATCTCCTTGCCCGACAATACAAACAACTTCAGTGACCTCAAAACTCACACCATTGCGCTGCAACCAAAGAAGCAAATCCATGCACCATCATAAACACAGACTGGAGTAAGTTCGACACAACCTCAAAAGAAGAAATATCTTCCACCATCTCCTGCCTGAACACCACCACCTCCCTGCTGGACCCCTGTCCTACGGATTGGATAAAGAAAACCAAGGAAGACCTGAGTACACCATTAACCAACTTCATAAATGAATCCTTTAAACAAGGATACATGCCGGACGCCCTCAAAACCACAATCATTCGACCAACCTTGAAAAAACACAACCTGGACCCTCTGGATCCCATCTCCTACAGACCAGTTGCGAGCCTCCCCCTCACCGCCAAGATAATAGAGAAGGTAGTCCAACGCCAACTTCAAGAACATCTGGACATCAACGACATACTAGACCCGCAGCAACACGGATTCCGGCCACTACATGGAGTCGAGACCCTCATGACCATGCTGATGAACACCCTCATCATAGGAACCCAAGAGAAAAAATCCGGATACATCCTGATCTTCCTAGATATATCAGCGGCCTTTGACACAGTCGCCCACGAAATCCTCATATGCAGACTCCAATCAATTGGAATCAAAGACACTGTGCTCCGATGGTTCAGATCCTATCTAACCAACAGACAGCAACTGATCCGCACCCTCACCGCAACCTCACCCCCCTACCAACAACATCAAGGAGTACCACAAGGATCCACTTTATCAGCCATGCTCTTTAACATCTATCTCCGCCCACTCTGCTCAATCATACGCACACACAACATCAATTTCCACATATTTTATTTATTTATTTTATTTAACATCGCTTATATACCGCACTATTATCATCAGCGCGGTTTACATGGAACAAACATATACATACAGAAAACTGTAGTGCATTTTACAAGTAACAGGAATTTGAACTTGGTAATAAAGGGAAACTATGTACACTATATAACTATATACAATAGTCTATACACATTAGTCACAGTTGAAGTTGTCTTGACCTGGTTATGGATGTAGTGTTTCTCTTGTGTAAAACTAAATTGGGAAATAGCTTAAGAAGAGGTGGTGTTTGAGATTTTTTCTGAATTGTGTTAGGCTGGTTAGGGCTCTCAGTTCTGGTGGGAGTGCATTCCAAGCTATTGGGGCATGAATGCTGAAGGCTCTTTTAGATGTTTCTTTATTGTATCTGACTGTTTGTCTTGGGATTGTTAATGAGTTTATAGTAGTTGATCTTCTGGATCTATTGGGAGTCTGTGTGTGTAAAAGGTTGGCGATCGTTGATGGTGCTTGATTGTTTAAGGCTTTGAAAGTAATGATTAGTATCTTGTAGTGGATTCTTGCGTTGGTTGGTAGCCAGTGGAGTCTTTTTAGGATTGGAGTTATGTGGTCTGTTTTTGATATTCCTTCGAGTACTCTGGCAGCGGTGTTCATCGCCAGTTGTAGAGGATTTAAAGATGATTGCGGGAGACCATGTAGAATTGCATTTGAGAAGTCGAGATGAGGCATCACCAAGGCTTGGTAGACAGTTCTGAAGTCTGTGGGTTCAAGTAACGGTCTTAAGTGGCGTAGTGTGCGTATCTTGTGATATATTAGTTTTGTTATGTTTTTTATGTGGGTCTTCATATTGAGGCGCTGGTCAAGGGTAATACCTAGGTATCGTATCGTAGGTTTTACTGTCAATATATGCTGACGACATAATGCTCTATGCACCGATCACAACCACCAACCCAACAAATGACCAGCTATCAGCCTGCTTCACTGACGTATCCAACTGGCTACAGGAGAACAACCTATCCATCAACATAAAGAAAACTGAAGCCCTTATAGCAACAAAAGACCCAGATTTCAAACCACCTACCCACCTCAACATAGGAACCACACAAATTCAAATACAACCTCAAATAAGGTGCCTAGGCATTATCATTGACCAAGCTCTCACCTTTAAACATCAAATCAACAAGACCACCGGGACAATATTCCACAAAGCTAAAACTGTGCAACGCCTCCGACCCCTCCTCGAACCTCAAGACTTCAGGACAGTAATGCAAGCTATGACACTCCCTCATCTGGATTTTTGCAACATAATCTACCATGGACTACCCGCCACACAAACCAACCCCCTCCGAACTGCCTTAAATACTACGGCAAGGATTATCCAGAATGCAAAAAACCGAGATCACATCACCCCCATCCTAAGAGACCTCCACATCCTGCCCTTCGAAGCAAGAATCAAATATAAAGCTATCCTACTCACCCACAAGACTATCCACCAAACACGGAACACCTCACTCCACACCCTACTGCCTCACCCAACCCACAGCAGACCAACCAGACAATCCTCCAATAACTCCATCATCGTCCCCCACAAAAGAACAAAGTCCACACAACGGACCTGCAACAGAGCCTTCGAACTTTATGCTCCATCCCTCTGGAACTCTCTGCCAAACCACATCAGGAACAACGCTGACATCATATCATTCAAAAAACAGCTGAAAACAATCCTATTCCGTGAACATCTCTGATCAAGAAAACCTACCACGGCCTCACGAAGTCATGCTTAGATACTGCAGAATTGTACATGTCTATGTCCACCCCAAATCATTAATGTTGCTCCCTGGTGATGGCCCCACCCTATAAAATATTGACCCCCCCCCTGTTATATGTTACACCGCTTTGACCCGGTGAAAAGCGGTATATAAATACAGTTAAATAAATAAATAAATAAATAAATAAATTTACGTTTTTTTTTCATAGACATTTCATGTTAACAGTGGGAGGGCAGGCCATGGATGGGGCCAGTTGTCTAGATGTATGTGTTTTTCATTGAGTGTTTTCAGCTGATTGTGAGGTTGGTATGCTCTGATGTGCAGGGTCTGTGTGTTAGTAGTTTTTGTTTTTATCTACGTGGTCAGTGTTATTTGGCTTACCGGTATGTAATATCCGTAAGGGAAATTACTGCAACACCACAGTGTGCCAGAATGTAAAGGTCATCACGTAGCCCTCACATGGATGCGGCAAAGGATAGGGAACCTGTGAGGTGTCCAGCCAGGTGGAGTATTATTGTCCTCATTTTGTGGGATGTTGAATAGGCATGCAGTGCAGTGTTGCATATTTACACGCTGTCAGAGATTATTCAGGCCAGAGCAGCAAAGGTGTAGGTTACAGTAGGCATGCTGAGGGCTATATATGGGGGTGAAAGTGGGTTTTAGTGGTGTTTTCAGGGGGAAAGGGCAAGTCCAGCTGATGACATCTGGACATATACCACAGTACTCACATATAAGCAGGTTAGGTGTGTAGGGGAGGAGAATGCGGCCCAAGACAACAACTACATTGCGGACCCTAGAGAAGGAGAGTTATGTCCACACACACATGGAGGCTCTGATGGGGGGGGGGGTTAGGTGGACATATAGGCTATCCATGCTTATCAGTTTCACACAGTAGGGTGACATGCAGCCATCGTGGTACAGTCACAAACACACATCGGGGTGTGGTCTGGCAGACATACCTCAGCCGTTCAGATATATATTTGCAGCTCATCATCACACAGCTGTTTATGTACATAAAGGTATGAGATATACACACCATGGAACTGTCTATGGTCACAGGATGGGGAGGTGCCCCTGCATAGTTCGGTGTGTTACAGGACTTGACAGCGGGGTAGCAGACGACATTTAAACACCAGAACACATAGTGAGGGGCATTGGGAGAGATATGGGGGACACAGGATATTACTGAAGCCTTGGAGTGATGCAGGGACATGGTAGTGATCACACAGTTGTGTTCATCATTTTGTACAGCAACACTGAGGTGTGGGAGGGGACAGACACAGTACAGACCCTTGTAGTTTTGCAAACAAAACTCTGAGATAACTGTCACATGAAAGAGATCTGTACAGTATGATGGTGAACACTCAGTCTGTAAAGGATCTTGGGGGGTCTGGGAGCTGTGGACAGGAAGGTGCAGTATGTGTTGCACAGCTGGAACATGACATATGTATGTTTCCCTTGTGTTTCCCAAACCACAGGACATACCTGTTGGGGCTCCTGGTGTTGTGGTGTATTGTCAGGTGACTGTAGGTCATCCAACATGCAGTGGTCTGGGGTAGGTGGTCCTACAGCTACATTGTTTGTGACGACAGTCAGGGGAAACACATGTCCTCACTAATGTGTAATATTGTACATATGTTGTTGTTCACCTCTTTTCCCTGCAGTACCGTAACCTCTATCTTGCTGTTTGCGCACATATCCCCATGTGTTCCTGTCCAGTTTTTCTTCTGCAACACTGTCTCTGTGACACGTCCAACACAGCTGCATATGTGTGGGGGTCCTACATGTATTGGTGGTGGGCTACACGTACACCCTTCCCCGACATTGTTCCATCAGCCAACACCAGTGTATCATTGTATTTCACAGGGCCTTTAGGTGCACCAATCTCTAATTGTGCGGATACCAGCCATATGCTACTGCTGACACGCTCACCTTAGAATACTGTGTGGGTGTGTTTCTTTGGGTTGGCTGTATGATTGTACAGTGTGCAGGCATTTCACATGATCATGTGGTGTGCGGGGTCGGTACACCTGGGGGGCAGTGGTGACTGTCCTATCTCTACCTTACTGGTGTTTACCCTGTGAACATGGTAGACATGTGTTGGGTGTGGTGAGCAGAACTGTGTCTTGTGTTGTGACATACGACTGGTGAACAGCATTTTTGTATCACAGATATCGCCATAATGTGGACATGCATCAACAGAGGCTTGACATGGTGCTTCTCCACATTTTGATGGCATCGTCTCCCTTCACTGTGACGTGTTGTGGCCTTTGAGTGACTCAGGGGATCCAAGACATACACTTGCTAAACGCACACGGTAGGTTTGAGCTTTTGTTTTTGGGAATGACATCAGCCTTTACATGTTAATGATTTAAGTTTTTTTTCATAGACATTTCATGTTGGCTCTGTGTTCACAAAAACAGATGCACATGGGGTGGAGCTGTGAAGCGCCTGTGTGACATGGGCATGGACATGGACATTAACATATCCATGTGACAGCTGCATCTGCAGTTCCAAATCCAAAATGTGACCAACATGCAGTGTGTTCTGTATTGTGATCATGTAATGTTTGCCTGTGTGACGTTTTATTAGGCGCATAGTCATGTTTGACTCTGCAATTTGTGCTGATGTTGCAAGCAGCATACCAATACATTATTTATCCTCTTCTGGCACTGGGCAGTGGACAAACCAGCCACCTCTACTACAGTGCATCCAGCGTCGCCATCATCCACCTGTTGGGGGACACACCACCATGGAACTATCCCTAGGAAATGGTGCCATGGGATGTTTGACCTCTGCAAGTGGGACACATGCCTAGGATGGACAGTATTATTTTTGGAGTGCGACTTTGGCCCTGACAGACCTGTCCTACACACTGTTGGTGCCATGCTCTGGCTGGGTGTTGTGTTCATTGCAGAAGACACACATGACTTTTCCAATACTCTGAAATATTGGGATGTGACACTTGACTACGCATGCCCAGGGTTTCAAGGACAGTTGTGACCTGACTTGTTGGATTGCAGACATACCTTTCACTCTGGACACTGTGTGCTGGCCCCCACGTGCGCAACAAGGACTTACATTGTTGCTGTATGTTGTACATTCCTCATATGTTGTGTTTTGGCCATGTGTGTGACATGGACCACAGGAAACGCTCATCTGTTTGGTTCACCACAAGCATATAGCCATGCGTGTGGCATAGGGGGAGCAATGAAGAGGTCCTGTTGCCTATGTCCACCTACTCTCCACTTTGACATGGTACAGTTTTTGCCACGACAACGCTTTGCTGCACACCAACAGCTTAGATTGCTGTTGTCACTCACCAAGGGTGTTTCCGTGCATGTGTGGCATCACTGTATCATGTTGATACGTACACGCTGCACGTGCATATGACTGACTTTGTTGGGGAAACACAGCATGTGGCAATATGGCTTCTGTGTGGTTTACTGTACAACGTTTGCCGTCACTTTCCATCTCTACTGGTTTTTGAGTTTGCTTGCTGTACAGACGTGACGCTAAACATCTATTTAAGGACCTTACATTGCATGTCTGCACACTCCTATTTATCCCCTGGGGTAAGGACACTCACATTGCAACATTTGGACTGTCGCAGTGTGAGTGTCCATTGTCTTCCTTCAATTGTGCATTCCATGTGCCGTGATATATGTGTACAGACACTGTATCCACACCAACCAGTGCAGGGGACCTTCTGCATAGTGTTATCTCTGCATGTTTCTGCAGGTTGTTTCTTTGTATTGGTTTCTGTGTTCATGTGCCTCTGCTACCTGTTGGCATATCCTCATTGTGCATTAGACCATAGTTTATGGTTACATTGTTGCAGCTTTGAATCCTACTTGAGGCATTATGTGCCAGCTGTAACATACATTTCCGCATGGGTTTCTAAACTTCCAACATTTCAACAACATATGCTGTTTTCATTTGTGTGTCTCCTGTGTTGCCAGATAGATATGTGTTCAGGTACAGATCATGATTGCTGTGTGTTGGGCCCTCATCATGTACCGCCTACTGTCTACATGCACTCATATGTACGTAACACATTTGAGGCGTGCAGCAGCATGTGGTGTGTGGGGGCCAAATGCATACTGCACACCATGCACCTGATGCACATTATGTCTCCTGCCCTTCATTTGTAGAGGTGCCAGTGACCTTTACGTAGGATGTGGGTTGCTGCCCTGCCAAATGTTTTTTTGGTCTTTCACCTGGGATCCACTCACCTGAGTATTATGATGGCGGTATCTACACTATCTGTGACGAATAACCAAAATAAACATATGTGTTTGACATACATTTGTCTCGGTTGCTGCTTGCTCACACTGACACTTGTATTTGATGCTTTTCTGGTCATATCCATGGCCCACCTGTGCTCACATCCTTGTACTGTGCCAGCTGTCTATCTTCCAGGCGTTTACCACATCACTGGATGTTTCCGGTTCCCATAACCACCTTCCCTTTGAGGTACTATTTTGGTATTATGGTCATAGTGCTTGTTTGGGATAGTGGTTACAGACATTTATTGTAACACCATAGGTTGCAGGTTTGATCCCCACATGGGTTTCTTTTGTAAAATTATTCTGTTGTGATAACATGACCATTTGGAACCTGCAGCTTCATCACCTATGCACACACACTTCCATCTCTTCACTGTACACCCAAGTATGCCCTCTGTGGTGTCTATCCATCACATATTGGCTGTTACATATGTCTCTTACTTTATGGGGTTTACATGGCAGTCTGATTGGGGAATTGGCATTGCTGCAGTTCTGCTGGTCCGTGTCATGCCTGTTTGCAGGTTCAATTCTCTCTTGTTCTGTTCCATATTTTCCATCATTTGTAGACAGGCCAGTGACCTTTCTGTAGGATGTGGGTTGCTGTCCTGGGAAATGTTTATTCGGCCTTTCTCCTGGGATCCACTCACCTAGATATTATGATGGCGGTATCTACACTATCTGTGATTAATAACCAAATAAATAGATATGTGTTTTACATACAGATGTCTCGGCTGCTTGCTCACACTGACACTTGTATTTAATGATTTTCTGGTCATATCCATGGCCCACCTGTGCTCACATCCTTGTGTGGTGCCACCTGTCTATCTGCCAGGTGTTTGCCACATCACTGGGTGTTGAAGGTTCCCATACACACATTCCCTTTGGGTTGTATTTTGGCATTGTGCTCATAGTGGTTGTTTGGGATAGTGGTTGCATACACATGTTAAAACAACGTAGGTTGTGGGTTTGATCCCCACATGGGTTTCTTTTTTAAATGTTCCTATTGGGCTAACATAACCATTAGGAACCTGCTGCTTCATCACCTATGCACACACACTTCCATCTCTTCACTGTACACCAAGGTGTGCACTCTGTTCTGCCTATCCATGACATATTAGCTGTTACATATGTCTCTTACTTTATGGGGTTTACATGGCCGTCTGCTTGGGGGATTGGCATTGCTGCAATTCAGCTGGTCTGTGGCATTCCTGTTTGCAGGTTCAATTCTGTCTTGTTGTGTTCCATATTTTCCACTGCTCCACAGTGCAACCCCTCCTGCCCTTTGGCTTTAGGTTCTTTCCTCTTTTGCATGCTGTCTCCACTGCACAACATTTTATTGTGTGTGTGCATATAGGTATATTTGGGTGTTGTCCCAATTACACAGACTGTGATCTAATCTATACACACCATATCTGCATGTGCATTTGATCATGGTTACTGTTGGAGGTTTGCCTATCATGGCAGCCAGCAGGCTTCTTGTGTGATGTCCTGCAGTATTCTTGTATGCAGCCTTTGCTAATGAGCTCACGTTGGTAGTGTGGCCTACCGGTTTGTGCATTGACACTTGTGCTGATGGTCATAGGTTTGATTCCTCTTTGATCTGTTTGCCTGTGCTGCACAGCTACTTTTGATTCCTGTGACAGCCATATCTCTGCAGATCTGTGTTGTGAGCACATTGTACCCTTATCACAGTTGTAAACCATCCTTCTGTCCGTCTATGTGTGTCTGCCAGCTGTATGCCATCCTACCCTGCTGTGCATGCTGCTACCCCACATCCTGCACTGGTACACATTTCTGCAGTGTGGGTTGACCGTATCCTGGTGACCACAGCAGACTCTTTGTGTGGTGACGTGCAGTCCTTCTATAGCCAGCCAGGGGTTGGTTAGCAGCTATAGAGCTGTAGCCCACTGGTTACTTCACTGCCTGTGGAGCCAGATGTCATGGGTTTGATCCCACAGTGGGGTTATTTGATAGGGCTGTCTGAGGCATTGTCTGTTTTTAATGTACATTAGTGCTGCCAGCAAAAACACCCTCACAGTGCTGTAACCTTAAGGCACCCCATAAGGTGCCTTATAAGGTGCCCTATAAAGTGTCCTATAGGGGACATTATAGGCTGCCTTGGCGGACAGTGCACTTTAGAATGTGCCCTATGGAGTACCTTATAGAGTGCTTTATGTGACACCTTAAGTTACGCCACTGTGAGGGTGTGTTTGCTGGCAGCACTAATTAAAATAAACATACAATGCCTCAAAAACACTACTTAAACGTAAAGGGTGATGTCTCAGCCAGCCTTATTCATTAGGCACACTGGGGGATTGAACTCATGACCCCCGGTACCATCAGCCAGTGCATTAACCACTGTGCTACACCTCTGCTTCTGTGTTTGCATGTCTGCACGCCTTCTTAAGGTTACCGCGCGTTAACATGCTTAGCGGCTTCTCGCGCGATAATCCCGTTTTGCTACTATAAGACTGAAACGCCCACTCCTTTTATGGCAGCCTGCACACTAGCACCAGGCGCACGTTAAGACTGCTTAGTAAACATACCCCTAAATTTGGAGTAACGAGTTCTACTGCAGCATAATTCAGTCGTACCCCTGCTGTGGTGTACTTTACAGTTTGGCCTTCCTTTTACCAAAACGGCGTTTGTTAAGGGGGCAGCTGAGGCAATGGGAAACGAGGCAAGTTGCCTAATGTCAGAAGTGGTATTTGCACCGTGCTTCTCAGCCCATTGCTCGAATCGCTGCCGCTCCTTTTTCCTGCTGGGAAGAGCAGTGCTGCTTCTCTAGGGCTAAGGGAGGGTTGCTGCTGTTTGTTCTGGGTGTTATTGGGGGTCTGCTATGGCAGGTTTGCTATTTAGACTGAGTTACTCTTTGTAGGATTCTTCCTTCATGTCATGCCTGGCACAGGAAGATGTTTCTCAGTTACCGATGTGATAAAGACTTTTAAAGTCATACGCTGAGTGGTAAGGTGGAAACATCTAGTTCAGTCAAGTCGGTCATTGTAGAGATTTACCTTCAGTCATCAAACTTGGGACTTTATTTGACATAAGCTGTTGCAGTCAGCCATCAGACTCAAATGCACATGACTGCTGTTATCTACACATAGGGGAAACTCTTCATTACCTATGTAAATCACTCTTCCAGTTCCAGTATTCTCTCTGTTAGGGGTCCCTTCTCCGCTCCATATGCTCTACATGCGGCAGGTCTCATCTCTCTTTGTACCATCTCCCCCCGACCTGGATAATATCCTTGCTCCACCTTCCCAGACCTCAGCACATCCCTCCCTGCTTCCACATACTCTACAGCTCTTCTAGTACTTGTATTCCAGACCAGCAGCAGCTCATGACTAGTGTACAGGTGCTGCTCAACCACCTACATGCCTGGAGTCAGCAACTCCAATCTTCAGCAGGGCTGCTGCTAGATTGTAGCCCCCAACGTGAGACAGGAGGGGAGAGATGAGCACACAAGCACTGGCTCATATGTGACTGGAGGCCAGTCCACCTGAACAAGATCTAATGGTCAAATGTATGACAGAGCTGACCTGAGAGCTGGCAAGATAGCTGAACCTAAAATGGTTTTGATGGGAGATGTGAAAGTAATTTTGTCTAATGCTTTCAGCGTTTAAAATCTCATCTGCACTTTTCTAAACCTCCTGTGTGTCAGTGAGCCTCATCTGTCTACTTTCAATATAAATAACCCCAGATGTGGTGGGTAGATTCCAGTTCATAAGAAGGCTGTGGATTCAGATGGGGACACTAAGAGCCCCCCCCCCCAAACTTTGTCCATCTCTGTACCTAACACTATCATATGCCTCACGAATTTACCATCCTGCCTACCACTCTTTCCCTCCCCCTCTCTAATCACAGGTACACTACCAAAAAACTGCCTCCAGTTTTGCAACTGATTCCTATAGATTTTGGGGTGCTGAATCCAGGAAAAATAGCCAAAATGTTCCATCATGTCACGTTTTCTTGCAAAATTAGATTTCTTACCCATATAAGGAATGTTCACATAATTTCTTTTTAGCCGACTGCAGTTTATTTTCTTGGCCCAAAATAGAGGTTGTAATGGTTAACTAACTAGAAACACTCCCTCATGATATTTTAGAGTGTTTTGTATTCATTTTATACATTAAGAGGACAATTGGGAGGCGGGGGGCTGGCGCATGTTCTTTCCTGTTCGCCTCGCCTCGCCTCGTTCGCTCGCTCAAACACGGTGGTTGCGACATGAACGTTCCTGTCAAATTTCAGTTTCTTGCAAGTTCATTATTACCTTTTGTTTGCTCAGTCGTAATCCAGCTTTATTCCGAAGTGGTTCACTACAGTTGTAGTTTGCAGTGCTGTGTATTTGTGATGGCTCACAGAGCCAGAGGTTGCGTCAACTCTCCGGACAGTTTTTGTTTTATTTGTGGGGAATATACCGTGAAAAAGCGGCAGAGGAACATTTCTGCATTTATTAAAAAAGTATATTTCACCTATTTCGGTTTGAAGTTAGGCGATCAAGACAAACCGTGGGCTCCTCACAAAGTGTGCAAGACATGTGAGGAAGATCTACGCTTATGGATGAAAGGTAAAAAAACAAGCATTTCGTTTCGGAATACCTATGATGTGGCGTGAACAAAGAGACCACAGCAGTGACTGCTATTTTTGCTCTTGCATTGTGAAGGGATACAACTTAAAAAATAAGAACGTAATAAGTTACCCCAACCTTCCCTCAGCAATTAGGCCTATGCCTCATAGCAACGAAGTACCTGTGCCTGAACCACCAAAATCTTTGGATCATATTTGTGTGGACGGTTCTGATCATGATGAGACTCATCAGATGGCTTTTCCCGATGAGTCCAGTACTTCCGAGTTTGAAACTGAACCAGATCCGAAACCTGAACTTTTCTCTCAAGCTGAATTGAATGATTTAGTCCGGGATTTAGGACTCCCAAAAGATGCTGCCCAACTGCTAGGTTCTTGGCTTAAACAGAAAAATCTATTGTCACCAGGAACAACTTTTTATTGGTACCGCAACCGCGAGACACAATTTTTGAAGTATTTCAGCAAAGAGGAAGATTTGGTATTTTGCAACGATATATACGGAGTGATGGAAAAGTTTAAACTCAAGTATGATCCTGCTGAATGGCGGCTGTTCATTGATTCATCAAAAGACAGCATAAAAGGTGTTCTTCTTCATAATGGCAACACATTCGCTTCAGTTCCTATTGCTCACTCTGTTATTCTCCAAGAAAAATACGAGAATTTGGCCCTGATTCTTCAGAAGATTCGTTATGATGAGCATAAGTGGATGATTTGTGGAGACTTTAAAATTCTATCCATGCTATTAGGGCAGCAATCCAGTTTCACCAAATATCCCTGCTTCCTTTGCTTGTGGGATAGCCGGGCCCACGACCTACACTGGGGGAAAAAAGATTGGCCAATTCGGGAGTATTTGAGACCCGGTGAGAAAAATGTTCTTCATGAGAGCTTGGTACCTCGTGATAAAATTCTATTACCACCTCTCCACATTAAGTTGGGTCTCATTAAGCAATTCATCAAGTCCCTTCCAAAAGATGGTGAGTGCTTTCGGTACCTTTGCTCAAAGTTCCCCCGACTTTCTGAAGCAAAGCTAAAGGAAGGAGTGTTTGTTGGCCCTGATATAAGGAAACTCATTTCAGATGGAGCATTCGCTGAAACGATGTCTGAGAAGGAAAAAGAAGCCTGGGATTCCTTCAAGGATGTTGTTCTCAAATTCTTGGGGAACAGGCGGGATGAGAACTATAAGGATATTGTTGCCAGGATGCTCAATGCCTTCAAAGAACAAGGCTGTAACATGAGCCTGAAAGTCCATTTCTTGCACTCCCATGTGAACTACTTTCCCGAAAACCTGGGGGCGTACAGTGAAGAACAAGATGAAATGTTTCACCAGGACATCAAGGACGCAGAGAGAAGGTACCAAGGAAGATGGAACACCACTATGATGGCTGATTTCTGCTGGTTGCTGCTGCGGGAAACCCCAGATGAAAAATACGCCAAGCAGCGCACCAAGAGAAGCATTCGGGGGAAGAAGAAACGGGCTCACCAGGAGATTGATTGAACCAAGAATGACTTTAAAATCTAAACTGTGTTGACAAATATCGTGTTTTTACTAAACTTTGAAATAAAAATTTGCTAGTTATTACCACAGTGTCGGATCTCATTTATTAGAATTTTATTTTCACACCATCGGGTGTTTGTCTTTATGTATTGCAATGGTGCGGTTTGCGTTTTCTATTCTTACATACATACCTGTACAACATTTTTTGCACATTGCTTTGCTTTGTGTCTAACCTCGTTCTTATATGCTCAATGTTTGTGCATATGTATGTGGCTGTTTTAAGTGCAGACAATTTTGCTACCATCACAGTGTGTTTTGTTGACATTACTCTATTCTTATGTGCTGCCTTGTTACAATTTTTTTTATTCTTATTTGAATAACTACTAAACAATTAGTATAAAGAATTCATCCAAGAAACTTTTATCTCGATCGCACTCATTCTGAAACGTTCACCTCAAACTGCTAACCCAATGTAGCAAAAACTCTGTACGTGATGGAGCAAATTGGTTACCAGATTTGGATTCAGCGCACCAAAAAACGTAAAAATCAATCGAAACATTAGAGGCAGTTTAAAAAAAAATTTTTTTAGTGTACCTGTGTTATCTACCCAAACTATGGGTGATTTATTTATTTAACTAGGCTTATATACCGCTTTTTAATAAATTGATTATGTTGGACCCTGAGATTCTGAATGATAAAATTGAGTGGACATTGTTCTTTTGATAATAATAGAATTTTTCAATTTAATATAGTTTTTTTTAAATTATGAAGTTTTGCATGGTCGGGCTGGGAGTTTAACCGCACACACTGCTAGAGCAGTTTTCTGATTTCCCTTTTGCCTATAGGGTTAAATGTTAGCTATCGTTAGGTGAATAAAGACGTCAGCTGTGTCTGGCAATTTCATTGGAGGTTAAGCATTTTTATAGCGCTACATCAGACGCTATAGTTACTTCCTGAGATGGTCGTCGAGTATACTATCGTAAGCCCCTGAAGAAGCCTTTCTTAAGGAGAATCAGAGATCTTTGTCGGGTTTCCTGACGACTAATGGAAATTTGTGAGTCTTAAGAAAAGATAAGTGTTAAAAATTACTCTACTGTGAGTTTTTCGTAATGATTATTACCACATAGCTTCTGTTTGTTTGCAGGGCTTGTGGGGAAAAGGTTTGTGGCTCCGCTGTGAGTCCTGTTAAAGTTTTGGATGAAAGCCGTTATGTGCTTCTTTGTGAAGTTCTTATAAGAAATATAGAGATACTAATAGAATTTTGAAATTTGATAATGATAATAAACGATATATAATCTCAAAAAGTACTTTTTAGATTGTGGTATTAATAGTAATATGGAGGAGGTTGGTGACCGGTGATGTGAGTATCTGGCTATCCCTTATAGTAATTGGTTTTGCCATATGAAGGGTTTTATAGCCAACCTGAGGTCTCTCTCCGTATAATAAATAATTTTTGGATATTTTAATAAGTGAATGTTTAGCCACCTTTATATAAAAATCTTTAGAATGAATAGTGTGGTGGAATAGATGAAATAACTAAGAAACGTTTTGCTTTTAGATTAGTTATACTCTTAGGGCAGTTCTTCCGAATTATGTGCAAAACTAACGCATTTGGAGAAACTGTCCTGCTAGGGATCATCCATAATAATCATTGCTGAAAGATGAGAGATTCATGGTAGCATAAATTACCTTAAATGTTTGTTTCTAATATGTAGAGGTCTGGGGAAACACTAAGTTGAGTGTATTAATTTATTTAAAATGCTACTATATCACCTTTTGATTTTATATCAAATTCAAAAATACTAAAAGTTTAGGTTCCAAAAATGTGACAGATAACACAGGTACACTAAAAAATATTTTTTTTAAACTGCCTCTAATGTTTCGATTGATTTTTACGTTTTTTGGTGCGCTGAATCCAAATCTGGTAACCAATTTGCTCCATCACATACAGATTTTTTGCTACATTGGGTTAGCAGTTTGAGGTGAACGTTTCAGATTGAGTGCGATCGAGATAAAGGTTTCTTGGATGAATTATTTATACTAATTGTTTAGTAGTTATTCAAATAAGAATAAAGAAAATTGTAACAAGGCAGCACATAAGAATAGAGTAATGTCAACAAAACGCACTGTGATGGTAGCAAAATTGTCTGCAGTTAAAACAGCCACATACATGTGCACAAGCATTGAGCATATAAGAGCGAGGTTAGACACAAAGCAAAGCAAAGAAATGTGCAAAATATGTTGTACAGGTATGTATGTAAGAATAGAAAACGCAAACCGCACCATTGCAATACATGAAGACAAACACCCGATGGTGTGAAAATAAAATTCTAATAAATGAGATCCGACACTGTGGTAATAACTAGCAAATTTTTATTTCAAAGTTTAGTAAAAACACGATATTTGTCAACACAGTTTAGATTTTAAAGTCATTCTTGGGTCAATCAATCTCCTGGTGGGCCCGTTTCTTCTTCCCCCGAATGCTTCTCTTGGTACGCTGCTTGGCGTATTTTTCATCTGGGGTTTCCCGCAGCAGTAACCAGCAGAAATCAGCCATCATAGTGGTGTTCCATCTTCCTTGGTACCTTCTCTCTGCGTCCTTGATGTCCTGGTGAAACCTTTCACCTTGTTCTTCACTGTACGCCCCCAAGTTTTCGGGAAAGTAGTTCACATGGGAGTGCAAGAAATGGACTTTCAGGCTCATGTTACAGCCTTGTTCTTTGAAGGCATTGAGCATCCTGGCAACAATATCCTTATAGTTCTCATCCCGCCTGTTCCCCAAGAATTTGAGAACAACATCCTTGAAGGAATCCCAGGCTTCTTTTTCCTTCTCAGACATCGTTTCAGCGAATGCTCCATCTGAAATGAGTTTCCTTATATCAGGGCCAACAAACACTCCTTCCTTTAGCTTTGCTTCAGAAAGTCGGGGGAACTTTGAGCAAAGGTACCGAAAGCACTCACCATCTTTTGGAAGGGACTTGATGAATTGCTTAATGAGACCCAACTTAATGTGGAGAGGTGGTAATAGAATTTTATCACGAGGTACCAAGCTCTCATGAAGAACATTTTTCTCACCGGGTCTCAAATACTCCCGAATTGGCCAGTCTTTTTTCCCCCAGTGTAGGTTGCGGGCCCGCCTATCCCACAAGCAAAGGAAGCAGGGATATTTGGTGAAACCGGATTGCTGCCCTAATAGCATGGATAGAATTTTAAAGTCTCCACAAATCATCCACTTATGCTCATCATAACGAATCTTCTGAAGAATCAGGGCCAAATTCTCGTATTTTTCTTGGAGAATAACAGAGTGAGCAATAGGAACTGAAGCGAATGTGTTGCCATTATGAAGAAGAACACCTTTTATGCTGTCTTTTGACGAATCAATGAACAGCCGCCATTCAGCAGGATCATACTTGAGTTTAAACTTTTCCATCACTCCGTATATATCGTTGCAAAATACCAAATCTTCCTCTTTGCTGAAATACTTCAAAAATTGTGTCTCGCGGTTGCGGTACCAATAAAAAGTTGTTCCTGGTGACAATAGATTTTTCTGTTTAAGCCGAGAACCTAGCAGTTGGGCAGCATCTTTTGGGAGTCCTAAATCCCGGACTAAATCATTCAATTCAGCTTGAGAGAAAAGTTCAGGTTTCGGATCTGGTTCAGTTTCAAACTCGGAAGTACTGGACTCATCGGGAAAAGCCATCTGATGAGTCTCATCATGATCAGAACCGTCCACACAAATATGATCCAAAGATTTTGGTGGTTCAGGCACAGGTACTTCGTTGCTATGAGGCATAGGCCTAATTGTTGAGGGAAGGTTGGGGTAACTTATTACGTTCTTATTTTTTAAGTTGTATCCCTTCACAATGCAAGAGCAAAAATAGCAGTCACTGCTGTGGTCTCTTTGTTCACGCCACATCATAGGTATTCCGAAACGAAATGCTTGTTTTTTACCTTTCATCCATAAGCGTAGATCTTCCTCACATGTCTTGCACACTTTGTGAGGAGCCCACGGTTTGTCTTGATCGCCTAACTTCAAACCGAAATAGGTGAAATATACTTTTTAAATAAATGCAGAAATGTTCCTCTGCCGCTTTTTCACGGTATATTCCCCACAAATAAAACAAAAACTGTCCGGAGAGTTGACGCAACCTCTGGCTCTGTGAGCCATCACAAATACACAGCACTGCAAACTACAACTGTAGTGAACCACTTCGGAATAAAGCTGGATTACGACTGAGCAAACAAAAGGTAATAATGAACTTGCAAGAAACTGAAATTTGACAGGAACGTTCATGTCGCAACCACCGTGTTTGAGCGAGCGCGAACGAGGCGAGGCGAACAGGAAAGAACATGCGCCAGCGCGAGTACTGGATTTAGCCCCCCGCCTCCCAATTGTCCTGTTAATGTATAAAATGAATACAAAACACTTTAAAATATCATGAGGGAGTGTTTCTAGTTAGTTAACCATTACAACCTCTATTTTGGGCCAAGAAAATAAACTGCAGTCGGCTAAAAAGAAATTATGTGAACATTCCTTATATGGGTAAGAAATCTAATTTTGCAAGAAAACGTCACGTGATGGAACATTTTGGCTATTTTTCCTGGATTCAGCACCCCAAAATCTATAGGAATCAGTTGAAAAACTGGAGGCAGTTTTTTGGTAGTGTACCTGTGTAATTTTTGTTTTATTTTAAGACAAGAAGACTAACCCAAAGTAATAAGGCAAAATAGCCTCTTACAGGAAGATGCAAACCGCAGTAGGACAGAAAATATAATCCATAGAATAGTTTCTATCTTGAATCCCATCCTAGCAAATTTCACTGCGTCAGAAAAGCATTTGTATAGAAAAAAGCTTCAAGAAAAGCTTTAAACCTCATAGCCAAAGACCCAGGGGCCTGTTTACGAAGTGCAGAATATAAGGTGCATAAGTGCAAAGCCGGTGTGGTAAGTGCAGGGTCTGTGCCCAACATCTGTTCTGCAGGTAGCATCCAGGGCAGACGCTTACCACATGGGCCTGCATTACACACTTCAGAGCTTTCTCCCAGGGCAGGTCCAGTCCCAGAAATAAAATAAGAAATGCCATTGTCACAATCAGTGTGATACCAACAAGCTCCCCACCAGAAGAGCACCCTCCCCCAAACTGGACAAAGTATACATAGTGAAGACTCCTCCGCTCCAGTCCTCCCTGGTGGTGCTTCCTGAGCTGGAATTAGAAATAGTGGATCTGACCCCCAGCAATGACCTTGCTATACTACTGCTAAAGGTCAAACCGACAAATAAGAAGCAAATATTCTTATAGGCAGAGTGACCTCTCATGGTAGTAACAAACAGGGCCAGCGGAAGGAGATGAGGCATCCTAGACGGACCTCATCCCTTGCACCTCTCCCCTCCCCCCTCCCCCTCTGGTACCCATTGCTCCCACTGCTGCCCTCTCTGGGACTTGCGGCAGTGGCAATGCCCACAAAAAGCCCCGCGGTGCTGACCTTTAAGCTTCGACAGCGTGGTGCTGTTTGCTTCCGCTCCTTGTCTTACGCCTGACGCTAACTTCCTGTAGCAGGACATCGGCATCGGGCATTGGAGGGCAAAAGCTTAAAGGTAAGTGCCACGGGGCTGTTTGCATCCATTGCGGTGCTGCCTGTTTCGGGAGGGGTACTATCAGTGGCAATGGGCCCCCAGAGGGCTGGTAATCTAGGTGACTGCCTAGTTTGCCTAATGGTAGAACTGGCCCTGATTACACAAGACTACTGCCAGGGGTCAGATACAACATTTTAAATCCCAGCACACAAAAGGGCAGGAGTGGAGGGGTGTGTCTCATGTACCCTACAATAGACCACCAAGGAACCCTCGTGTAAATGCTGGAGTGCCGTGGAGAGGGTCTGGGTGTACTTCAATGGGGTCTTCTTTGGGTGAGGGAGGATTGAAGGGGAATCTTCACTTTGTGTATTTTTTCCTGGTGGATGTTCTGAATTAAGCAGGGGAACTTCCCATCTAGTGAGAAGGTGGAAGGGGAAAGGGGGATTCGAGGGGGTTCTTTTCGTTTCTGTATCCAGTTCAAACTTCTCCTACTGACCAATAAGTGCCCTCATTCTGCTTGCTCCTCGCTACCTTTCCTCTTATCTCTCCCTACACCCCTCCTTGGGTTCTCCGCTCTTCTAGCTGATTTCTTCTATCTGTGTCCTTCTACTGCCAACTCCAGACTTTGACCCTTCTCCCTTGCTGCTCCTTATGCCTGGAACAAACTACCTGCGTCTGTGCATCAGGCTTCATCTCTGGCCCTTTTCAAATCCAGGCTGAAAACTCACCTCTTCAAGGCCACTTTTGGATCTTGATCCTCTTAGGCTCCTATGTGTTTCCTTACCATTCGCATAGATATATCCTTGTCCTCAGCTGTTGTATCGTCTGTCTTAACTAGGTTGTAAGCTCTGATGAGCAGGGACTGTCTCTTACATGTGTCTGTATAGTGCTGCATATGCCTTGTAGTGGTATACAAATGATAAGTCTTTATTTACTTATTTATTTAATGTTTCTTCTATACTGCCCTTAAGATTGTCCAGGTGGTTTACACTGAACTAAAACTGTTAGGTTTGCATTGAAATAATTAGTAGTAGTAGTTGATCAGGGGATACTTTTAGGTAAGGGGGATGGGATCAGGAAGTCAATAAGGCTGATGACAGCTGTAGCACCTTGTTTCATAAAGAGTCTGGATAGCAGCCATGATACCTGACTGATGGTAGCATGGCTTCATTTAACAGTAGTGTCCTATATTACTGAGACTGTTCATGGTGCCCAAACTGGAGATGTGCATTTACATTCTCTTATATACTGTGCTATTCTGCATCAGTGCAGTTTACATTGAACAAACTGAAATTACATTGAACAGGGCATTATAACTTGGAGATAACTATTTTACAGGGAACATGGGCTATGGAGGGTTAAGTGACTTGCCCAAGACCACAAGGAGCACCTGTGGGACTAGAAGCCCCTGTCCTTCTGGCTCAAGGTTGCTGTCCTCTAGTGGGATTTGAACCCCTGACCTTCTGGCCTGAAGTACCTTGCCCCAACCACTAGGCCACTCCTCCACTCCACTCATTAGCCTTGTGTCTGTGGCATAGTGGTTATGACATTTACATTACATGCAAAAGATCCCCGGTTTAAACCCAGGCACAAACAACAAGCAATGTACTATTTCTGTGTAGCTCAGTTTGTAGAGTGGACACTTATAAAGAGAAGCAATCCTTAGGTTGTTGGTTCAACTCCTGTTTGAAGGAAGATGCTTTCAAGTTTCCCTTCAACCTCTGGTGTCTTCTCTTGAATCTAAGTCTGTGGGCAAGGACTGGTAATAACTCAGGAATTTGTTACCAGATGATGTAGGAAAAGCTCTTAGTGTAGCTGGGTTTAAAAGAAGGTTTGGACATGTTCCTGGATAAAAGGTCCATAAATCATCATTAAAGAGGCCAGGGGAATCCTCTGCTTAACTCGAGACAAGCATTGTGGAACCTGTGTACCTTTTTAGGAACTTGCCATGAACTTTGGCCCTGCATTGGCCACTGTTGGAAACAGGATACTGGGCTTGTTGGACTTGGGTCTGACTCAGTATGGCTTTCCTTATGTTCTTATTCTAACCAGATCGGAAAAGAAAATAGAAATAAGACTAAAATACCTGGTGAGGGCATTTAGAGGGTGCCCAGTGTTGGTTTCCTGAAGCTCCAGGATGACCAAAGGGGTTTAAAACAAAACCAAAGTGCTTAGGAGCCGGAATGATCCAACTGAAAAGGGGGAACTGCCTGAGATAGGGGGCTTTGGAAGGGCAATGTATGTGTCAGAGAGAGCTCAGGGTAAACAGGTAAATATAAAAGAGACAATAAATAGGAGTTGGGCCATAAGAAAGCACAGGAGAATGAAATTAAAATAAGAATAATTGGGCATAGGAGAAAACTCAGAAATGAGAAGGCCAAGAGAGAAGCTGGCCAATAGGATGCCAGAAACACTAGAAGTGTGAGATTGGCCAATGGCAGGTTAGAATTTTTATCAAGGGTGGAATCTGGTTATCCAATGAGAGGCCAGAGGTGATGGTAAAACTAGTCTAGCCAATAAGAGGTCAGAATCGAGCCAAACAGGTAGAAGCTGGCCAATGAGGGGCCAGTATCACTGGAAAAAGGCAGAATTAGCTTTTTGAGGGAATTAAGACCCTTTTACATGGTTAAAAACGGCCCAATTAAAATAAATTTAAAGTTTTAAAATGTGTAAAGTATAGAGAACATGTTATGAGCGTGTGCTAACATGATTTGAAGGGTGTTTGAGCCTTTTAAAGTAATTTTGAAGCTATAATTAAACCCGTTTTCAGAAATGGTTTTAAAAGCTGCTTGAAAGGTCAAAAAGAGGTTAAAGATAAAATTCAGGTGCTGAGACTGGGATCCATATTATGTATATAAAATGTATTTACGCTGGTTAATACTTAATAAACATGTGGCTTTATGTATGAAACTACCAGGATGTGAGAGGAGGGGTGAAGTGATATCTGAGAGAAGTTTCTTTGTTACAAGGCTGCCCAGCTGTTGGAAAAGACTGACACAGTTAGAGGATGAAAAGACACTTCAAGAGCAGCCCTTGCAGACTAACTTTAGTAAATATCTTTTGGGACAGGACATGACGCTTTTAGAGCTTATTTTGGGTTTATGGAATGAAGGATTTTATGTAACTTAGGGGTATGTTTACTAAACTGCGGTAACGTTACATACCGTGTGTTATGTAATGTTAACAAGTGTTAGGTAATGTTAACGCCCGTTAACGTTACTTAACGATCGTTAACGTCCCTGGCCACGGTAAACACCGCAGAAGGTGGAGAGAAGAGGTCAGTGGGTGGAGAGTGGGCGGGGAGAGGCCCCTTTCACACTAACGCGCTGAACTGAAGGGCTGAATCCTACCGCGAATGAAAACCTGCCGTTAGATGCACATTTGCAGGAAAGAGAAACCATTTCAGTGTCAGCAATGTACAGCCTAGGCAGGGAGCCCAAGAAATGTGATAGTAGTGCTCCATTTTCAGCAACACCATAGTGCCAAAGTATGAATGGCCACTATGGCGATGGTGCAAATGGGGCATAGCGGGCCGCAGGCGGGACATGTAGCATGGGCAGTTGGGGCACAGGGTGGACCAGGCGGGCGCCTAGGTGGCACATAGGAACATAGAAACCGGAAATCAGCAAGACAGCAGCTGACCAAGGCCAAACACAATCCACCTATATCTACCTCGTTCACCCTAGCCAATAGTTGCTAGGGTACTGACCTGACATCCCCCAGCCATCCCGCCCCCATGTGGAAGGGACATAATACTGGTAGGCAGTGATGGGGGGGAATGTGAGGATGTCCATGTATGTAGGGTTACCAACTTTTTCACTGAGAAAAACCCGACACCTGTGGCTCGCCATGCTCCACCCATTCTCCGCCCCTAGTCCCACCCCTGCCACGCCCGCAGCCCCACCCACAAAAATTACCGAGGATACGTGTAGGCTAACTTCCTTGGTCAGATAATAATTAAACTGGGAACCCCAAAATCCAAACATGAAATGTACAACACTGGAGAAATAAAACTATAAAGTAATTTCCTCTTGCACTAAACAAAAACGCAAAGATGTTATCAATACACACTTCCCAGACCAAACATATTCCAGCTAATAAATTCAAAATAAAAAGTATTTTTCTACTTTCTGTTTGGGCGTTTTATTTTTCAGTTGCAATTGCTCCAGTCACTTTCTTCTGGTTTCTTTGTGTCTTCTGCGAGCTATCCATTTGTCCTTTCTTTCTTCTCTTTTAGATGTTTTCCATTCTCTCTCTATTTCTGCTTTAACATACTGATTGTTTCCCTTTTGCTCTTTCCCCCAATTCTTTCCTTATTCCTTTATCATCCATTTAAATTTCACCCTTCCATTCTCAAGCCCCTCTTACTCTCCCAATACCCAGCCCATCATAGACTTTTCTTCCACACAAAATATTTTTCCCCTCTCCATTCTCATTCCCCATGTATTCTAGTCCTCCCCCAAAATCAATTCCCTTATAGTTCTAGACCCACCCAGCATCCACTCCCTTCTAATCCCATTCTCCCATGCCCCACATCAGCCCATTTCCAGTCCTATTCCAGCTCTTCATCAGCCCATTTCCAGTGCTAGCCCTCACATCACAGACCATTTCCAGTCCTAGCCCCCCCCCCCCTCACAGCCCATTTCCAGTCCAGGTCCCCCATCACAGCCTATTTCCAGTCCTAGGTCCCCCCCCCCCATCACATCACATTTGCAGTCCGAGTCCCCCCGCACCATCACAGCCCATTTTCAGTCCTACCCCCCCCCCATCACAGTCCATTTGCAGTCCTAGCCCCCCTAATCACAGCCTATTTCCAGTCCAAGTTCCCTCTCCCTCCACCATAGCCCATTTCCAGTCCATGTCCATGTCCCCTCCCCATCACAACCCATTTCCAGTCCATGTCCCCCCCCCCCCATAGCCCTTTTCCAGTCCAGGTCCCCCTCCCCATCAAAACCCATTTCGAGTCCTTGTCCCCCCCCCCCCCCACATAGCCCTTTTACAGTCCAGGTTCCCCTCCCCATCACAGCCCATTTCTTTCCAGTCCAATGCCCCCCCATAGCCCTTTTCCAGTCCAGGTCCCCCCCCCCTTCACAACCCATTTCCAGTCCAAGTCCCCCTAATCACAGCCTATTTCCAGTCCAAGTTCCCCATCCCTCCACCATAGCCCATTTCCAGTCCAAGTCCCCCCCCCATAGCCCTTTTCCAGTCCAAGTCCCCCCCCATAGCCCTTTTCCAGTACAGGTCCCCCTCCCCATCACAACCCATTTCCAGTCCATGTCCCCCCCCATAGCCCTTTTACAGTCCAGGTCCCCTCCCATCACCGCCTGTTTCTTTCCGGTCCAGGTCCCCCCCCCCCCCTAGTCCTTTTCCGGTTCAGGTCCCCCCCCCCCCCCCCATCACAACCCATTTCCAGTCAAATTCCACCCTTCTAGCCCTTTTCCAGTCCAGGCCCCCTCCCCCATCACAGCCCAGGCAGTCCTTGGCCTCCCCCCCAAAACTGCGGCTGTCTGAGGCTTTAGAGGGAGCCGGGGAAGCCCGCGCGAGACCCCGGCTCCCTCTGAACAGCTGCCAGCGTGAAGAGCCTTTTCCTTCACGCTGGTGGCTGTTCCTGTGAAGCCGCGAATGCTGGGAAAGGTTAAAGGGCATTGCCTTTAACCTTTCCCACCAATCGCGGCTTCACAGGAACAGCCGCCAGCGTGAAGGAAAAGGCTCTTCACCCTGGCGGCTGTTCAGAGGGAGCCGGGGCCTCGCGCGAGCTTACCCTGCTCCCTCTGAAGCCCTCCAGGTTGGGAGAAAAGCCGGTTTTTTTGCTCTGGCCGCTCCCGATCTTGCAGCCAGAGCAAAAAAACCGGCTTTTCAAGGGCCGGTTTTGCCTCTGCGCCGGCAGCCGGCCTGGTCATGGAAAAACCGGCCAGGCCGGCTGAAAACCGGCCAGTTGGCAACCCTACATGTATGCCCCCCACCCCGGGATCCTCTCCCTATGCGGGCGCCTACCTACACAGTGGATGGCCTGGGACTGCGCACTACTAGCACTGACAGCAAATGGCCATGTCAGCTTGGAAGGGGTGTGTGTGCCCGTGCTGGAGGGGGCAGTGCCACCTCCCTGCAGTGGACCTAGGCCATGCCCAGCATCAGTATGTGGTGTGCAGTGCAACATACAAAGTCTGGCTGAGGAAAGGTACAGGTAGCCCCAGGGACTATTGTGCATCTATGGCAACAGTGTGGTGCAGTACACCCCGCCAGTGTGTCCAGAAGCAGAGGGTCACAGGTTCAAGTCCCAGCTGTGGTTCCTGCAGAGCATGTCCCTGTGTTTTACCCTACAATGCAGATACAACAGCAACATGTGCAAAGCCCAAAGCAGTGGCGAACAGGGGTACAAACACCCACCCACACAGGCTCCACAATGCAAAGATGCATGGAGAATCAGGCTGTTGGCCCCAGCAATGAGCTGCAGTTATCACCAGAGCACTACTACTACCCCCTGCACAGTTTAGCAATGTCTGCACTGTGATCAGGACCAGTGTGGCGGGCAGGGTTGCCAACCACCCCTATCTTTGCACAATGCTGCAATAGGAGTGAGCGTGTGTGTATGTCTATCCATTGTTCTGTGGCTGCCCACCCTTCACTGGGCCCAAAATGTCCCACTATTACCAGCGTTAGCCTGAATAGGTGCATAATGAGGAGCAAGGTATTTTGGGTATGGCCCAGACAGGACAGATTGGCCAGGATGCATCTTCACAGGGAGTGGGGCAATGGCTGGGACACTGTAGTGCCTGACCACCACCTGCATGGACAGGGTGGCCGCAGCATGGCACGCTGGGAGGGCACTCACTCTGACCGAGCAGTCACCATGGCAGTTCTAGGTTCCCACATAGCGCTCTACACTATCTGCCTCCAGTGATATATTTGTGTTCCCCAGTGCTGGGGTACAAATCTCTGAGATGCCTGCTTGCTGTACATAGTTCCTCTGTGAGCATGCACTATGGACTGGCTGGTGGACTGTCTGCAGTTAGACTATTCATGGTCAGAACACCTATAAGGTACAGTCTGACTGTGCTGTCTGCTGGTGACTGGCAGACAGTGGTGGGAGGCAGTTGGGGTTTTCCAGAGCTAACCCCAGCATTGCTGCTGGTCTGCCACTGCCCCAGTCATAGTTATGCTTCCCAAGGGCGGGGGCACCTTTGAGGTATGTAGTGTATACCACTGTGACCTATAAGGGCACTGCTACACACACCTCATGCAATTCTAGGAATTCCTCTGCCATGTCAGCCAGACCCTAACACAGGGTACACACCAATCTGGCTGGTGTCTGGTCCCACAGGGCCACATGTGACTGCAGGATACAGATGGACACCAAATTACCTTCAGCTACACTGCAAGGAACACCTGTCACACACTGGAAGTTATGGGGATGTACAGCAGGACCTATCTCTAGCACCACATGTACTGCGGACCTAGTGCTGGGCACCCATCCTACCTTATATCCCTCAGGGTGAAGACAGAACCTGTTTCCTGTTTCCCATCAGCCCTGGAAGGCTTAACAGAGCCGCGAGGGGGAAACTCTCCCTTCGTGGCTCTGAAAAGCTGGCGCCGAGGGGACTGAATCAGGGAGGGCTCTTCTGGGCAGGCGGAAGGGGGGGCTACGGGACACTTGATTCTGTCGCTGCCACGGCGACAGTGGCAGCAGCAGCAGGAGCCAGTTTTGTTTTGTTTTTTAATTTACCTGGGCTGAAGGGCGGCGGTCTTTTAATGCAGAATGTTGTTTGTGCGGGGCCCCCTGAAACGCGGGGCCCTGTACAAACAAAATTCTTGCTCAATGGACGGGCCGGCTCTGAACACACACACATACACGCCCTCCCTTTCTGTCACAAAAACATGATTCTGCCAAAAAGATGCTTTGAACCTATATATAAAACAGCTATGACATAACAGTTGCATGGGATACCAGGACTATAAATGTAATCTGTTTCTCACCCAAAACGGAATCCTTTCCCTTCTCACATCCATACTATCCCTGCATCAGCAGTCCCATTTTTATGAACATGGGAACTCTTGGGGTCCCATAGATTGGCTCCTTTAGCACAAACCACATTAGTGCATAGTCTGAATAACCACTATTGCTCTTAATATTTCTAAAAAGGTGTTTAATAATGTGTCTAGATCTTACACCATTCTCTTACCTCTGCTCCCTGGACCTTAAGACTGCATCTTGTGTTTTTTTTCCAGACTGCGGTCACATCAGTTCATGACATACTTGTCACAACCATTGTTCAATATGGGCTGCAGTGCAGAGATGAGCAGAATTTTTTCTTTTTTTTTTTTTTAAATTCTTTATTTTCATTTTATAACAACAAAGGAAAAGGAAGACATACAGCTAAAGGACAGATACATAAAGTGTAATACATACACCAAAGTAAACCCCAGCCACCCCCCAACCCCCTGCGTCGTCTCAAGAAAACAATCATTCCCGAAGCGGGCGTGTACTTACATTATTGTGTTACAAAACCTAACGGTGATCTGAAACATGATGAGTGCACATTAGACAGGCATGTTAGAACAATGAGCAGATTGTACATAATCATTAAGCATCTGCCATTTAGACAAGCGAGAGTGAGTTTGGGCATGGGGAATAGCTCTCCGAGGTATCTGCTCATATTTACTATATAAGCAGACGAGGTTCCACCATTCATTGACAGTAAGTCGAGAGCTATCCTTCCAATTCCTCGTGATTAAGCATATGGCTATACCCAGCATGAAATCAAGGAGAAAGCGACCCTTCTTAGGAAGAGAGGGGACCTCCGCCACAGAGCGGAGTCCCACGATCTTCCAAGAGAGAGGTTCGTGAAGGTGTAAGATAAGTTGAATACAACCCCAAACCCGCCCCCAATAAACCTGTAGTTGAGGACATTCATAAATAACATGAGCGAAGGTTCCCACAGTAGTATGGCAAGACCAACACTGGTCCCCAGCAGTTGTGTTCCATTTGGCTATTTTTTCTGGGGTATAAAAGCATCTGTGTGCAAAAAAGAAGAGAGTTTGGGTAACAGAGGCAGACCGGGAAACCCGCACTACTTTGCTCCAGAAATCGCTCCATTGCACAGGGGTTAAAGTGGTTTGCAGTTCGCGCTCCCAGGCTTGTTGGGCTCTAAAAGTGGCCGTGTCTGTACCCTGACATAATATTTTATAAAAGTTAGAGGCTACCCCATGTGTACTACTAATAGAGTGAACTAGCTCTAATAGCCCGTCCTCAGTAGGGGCAGAGGGCGGCATGATTTGAGCACTCTTGAGGCAGTGTTGAAGCTGCATCAATTGAAAGTAGTGTTTCGCTGGTAACGCAAATTCCTTTTGTAAATCAGAAAAGGTTTTCCAACGAGCTGCAGAGAAAAGCTGTTGGGGTGTCCAGATCCCCCTTGAGTACCAGGGTTTCCATGCTATCGTTCTATTTAGGACTTGAATTTTGGGGTTATTCCATAGCGGGAGTCCATCCAGAGGACAGACGTCCGGGCCCAGTGATAGAATGAGAGTGTTAAAGACCGCAAGAGTATCGACAATCATTGGTGGATGGCGAGTGTCTACTTGATAGGACATACCGGGGAGATGGGTCAACGGAATTGGGCTACTAAGCTCCTCTTCTATGTCAAGCCAAACTGGTCTGCTGTCTGTTGAGGCATCTAGCCATCGGGCACCTTGCTTAAGTAGGAAGGCTTGATGATATCTAAGAAAATCAGGAAATCTGGTACCCCCTCTTTCCTTTGCAGACTGTAGTTTTTGTTTAGCTATCCTTGGTGGCTTGCCCTGCCAGAGATAGCGGACGAGAAGGCCCTCAATATCTTTATAAGTATGTAGCGGGAGTAAGCATGGCAGCATTTCTAAAATGTAGTTCACTTTGGGGACTATCATCATTTTCACAGTTTCTAGGCGGCCCCACCATGTAAGAGATAAGGGAGACCAACGATTTGTGAGCTCACGGACTTTGGAGACTACCTCTTTGGCATTAAAACTGATAGTGTCTTCTAAAGGAGAACAGTAATGGACCCCAAGATACTTCACCATGCGGGATTGCCAAAGGAAGGGAAAGGCCTGCATGTCAGCCTCATGTACCCAGCGGTTCAGTGGGAATGCTACAGATTTGGTCCAGTTAATTTTATAGCCCTATAATTGTGAGTATCCGTCAATCAGATCCAAGACAGCTGGAACCGAATCGAGGGATACGAAAAGCATAAGGTCATCTGCATATGCAGAAAGTTTAATCTCCCTATGACTGAAGGGGACACCTCGAATACGTGCGGACTGTCTAATAAGGAGGGCTAGGGGTTCAAGAGCTAGATCAAAGAGCATTGGTGATAGGGGGCAACCTTGACGCGTGCCTCTTTGGAGATTAAATGGCTGAGACTTGATGGCATTTACACAAATACTGGTGACGGGTTGAGTATACATGACTTGGAGATATCGGAGGAAGCCCTCCCCAAGCCATACCATCGAAGAACTGCAAATAAGAAGGGCCATTCTAGGCGATCAAAGGCTTTTTCGGCATCTAGGGAAAGACCCACCCATGGATGATCTAGATTGGCAGCACTGGATAGCACATGGCACAAGGTCCGAGCATTGTCAGCAGTTGATCTGCCGGGTATAAAACCGCATTGGTCGGGGTGGATTAGGGTGGCCATCCTGTCAGATAGCCGGGTGGCCAAGATCGTTGCGAAGATCTTATAATCGGCATTAAGTAGGGAGATTGGACGGTAGTTGGCGGTTAGCAGCGGGTCTCTGCCCTCTTTCTCAAATACTACCACATTAGCTGCAGAAAAGGATCCCAAAGAGGATGTATCTACCGCAAGGGCAGTAAAATAGAGTTTTAAATAGGGAACTAAATCTGCACTGAACGTTCTGTAGAATTCGGACGGGAGACCATCGGGCCCTACGGCACGGCCCGAGGCTGTTCGTTTTAGGGCAGATTGGATCTCTGAAGTAGAGAAGGGTTCATCCATCGCATCCCTATCATCTTCAGAGAGGGTCGGCCGCTGAATGCCAGAAAGCAATCGCTCGAATGTCTCTGACGAGAACTCACATTCAGATTGATATAGGCGGCTATAGAAATCCCGAAAGAGTTCTACAATGTCGGAGTCTGTGGTCACTATGCCCCCTCCCTGTGGGGCTTGAAGGGCCGCTACGCGTTTGGCTTCTTTTTGCCCTTTCAAGGCGTTGGCTAAGAGTCGACCGGCTCGGTTATTTTCACGATAATATGTCCCTCGTTGAAGCTCAATACTCTTAGAAGCTGCAGTTGAGAGGATTGAATTATATTGAAAACGGAGACGCTGTAATCGAATTAATACACATGGATCAGTACGTGAAGTTAGAACTCGTTCGCCCGCTTTTATTTGTTGGTCTAGTATGAGTAGCTGCTGTTTGCGTTGTTTCCGCAGGCGGATTTGATAGCTAGTGATCGATGCTCGAATGGCCGCTTTGAAGCCCTCCCACCAAGCCCAATTCGCAGTATCCTGGGGTAGATTAAAATGGAAGTAATCTTGTATGGCTGCTCGAATTTCTAACTGGAACTCTGGCTGAGTTAACAGGGCTCTATCAAAGAACCAGGCCCCCGGATTCCCTTGGGGTGCAGTAGTGTGTAATTGAAAGGAAATAGCAGCATGATCTGAAATATGTTGGGAGTGAATCTTTGCAGTGTCCACCTGAGGAACTAACAGTTTTGATATTAGAAAGAAGTCTATGCGAGACTGGGATTTGTGAGGGGAAGAGAAGAAGGTGAAGTCAAGCTCATTGGGGTGTAGTAACCTCCATAGATCAACTAAAGCAAGATCTTTGATCAGGGAGGTAAGCGTGGTGTGACTCTTGGGGGGACCGCTTGTCCTAGGCGGCTGTTTGTCGATCAGGGGATCAAGGACTAGATTGAAATCCCCCCAATTATCAATGAAGTATTAGCAGAGGCCTGCGCAACCTGAGCAATGGTAGCAAAAAAGGCAGGGTCATCCACATTAGGAGCGTAAAGGCATATACATGTAACTTCAAGGCTACCTATCTTGAGGTGAACTCTGGACCATCTACCTTCTGTATCTGAGCTAGTCGCAATAATAGTAGCATGCAAAGATTTCCTAACCAGTATGGCAACCCCACATTTCTTAGAAACGGCTGGGGAATAGGCGGCCACCATGTAAGGTTTAATATTGAGTTTAAGAGTTTCCTTCGAATTTAAATGCGTTTCTTGAAGAAAAATCAGATCCGCAGCTTCCTGATTTAGGTAGCTTAGGATTTTCTTCCGTTTTATCGGATTATTGATTCCTTTGACGTTCAATGAGAGAATCTTACATGGTGCCATCAATCGGTAATAGACATTTTAGGTAAGGGCACTTGAAAACATACAACATAATCAGAATCTGTGTAACAATGACATAATCACCGAGTATGCTGGCTAATACACCCCATAGTGAAAAGTATGTACCAAAGTATCTTAGAGAAGAAGCAAAACCCCCAAAGAATATGGCGACCATATGTCTGCGGGAGGAGACCCCAGAGAGGAATAGAGACATGAAAAAAGAAAGAAACACCAGAGTCCATAATTAACACTGTCTCTGATACTCATCGAGGCTACTGTGGGTAGATGGAGTCGGGTCACAGATATCATCAAAAGTAAGGCAAACAAACTGCCCTCGCCTGACTCTTTGCTGGGCTGCGGCAGCTCCAATATGGCAGGTACAGCGGATATGAGAATACTTGCAGGAATATTCTGGAAGTCAGCGCATCAAGTCGGCTTCTTTGGAATCCAAAAACTCCGCTAGTAGATCAGGGTCCTCAAATGTTCTTGTCTGATTGTGAAGCGTGACTCGGAGCTTGGCCGGGTACATCAGGCCATAGCGTGCTTGTAGTTGTTGAAGCCTCGGCCGGAATTCCAGAAAGCGCTTTCAGCGGTCGACCGTGGGTTTAGCCAAGTCAGGATAGAAGGAGATCTTGTGGCTCTCAAACTCCATATGGCCCTTTGCCCGAGAGGCACTTAGAATTTGCTCCACGTGTTGATATCGCAATAGTCGAAAAATGATAGGCCGCGGGGTCTTCCTGTTGAGCGTTATGCTTGTGGGTACACGATGAGCGCGATCGATCTCCAAATCTTTGGCAAAGGTGATTTGGAGCAGAGAAGGGAGGATTTTGCATAAAAACTCTTTCATGTCTCCCGATTCCGCTCCCTCCGGTATGCCCACGAGTCGGATGTTGTTGCGGCGCGCTCTATTATTGCCATCTTCCACTTCTTTCTGCAAGGCCCGCACCTGACGTTCAACTTTGTCGAGTTTGGACAACCGGGCCGCATGGGAGTCCAATATGCTCTCCATTTTGTCCTGACGCGAAGAAAGACCCTCTAGCTTGCCCTGCAGCACACCAAGATCTTCCCGCAGCGCTCGGAGTGCTTCACCGTTTGACTGCACGAGGTCCTTGACCCCTCTAATCTCTGCGAGGATTTCCTGCTGCATTTCGGGGCCCTCGCGCAAGGCCAGCCCCTTCTGCGGGGACGGGGGTTCAGTTTTGGAACGTTTGCCGTGAGACGCCGCTGGAGATCCAAATTCCAGGCGCGTGGGTTTGGTCCCCGCCATCTCACCAATGTGCCCCGGCAAGATCAGAGTAGAAGTTCCAAGTATGTACGGTGTTAATTCAGGATTCTGAGTAGGCCTCTCGGGAGCCTCAGCGTTATGCGACCAACCCGCTGGACATCAGGCTCCGCCCCCCCGAGCAGAATTTTTTCTAAGTCCTAACTTTATACCACGTTTCAGCAGGAATAACATGGACATTTCCGAGAAACACTTGATACATTACACGGGCCTTTCCTGAATACACTTTCTATGTCTCTGCAGTTGACCATGATCCCCATTCTGCCCTCTCCTGCCCACATTCTGAGGTCCCCGTGCTAGCGCCATGGATGTGCATGTCAGCAGTTTTTCTGAATATGGTCTAGGTCATTTTCTGCACATAATCGTCCCCGCTGCACATGCAAACCCCCTATTCATGTTCTGGAATGACCCCCTTATCTTTTATGGTTTATTAGGTTTTTGATATACCACCTATTAACTATCAAAGAGGTTTACAATAATGTTTTCTTATGCTAATTGTTTATTTCTGCTATTAAATGCTATGAGTGTTTGGCCTTTGTTTCTGTGGTGGAGGAGATTAACAATAGCTGAGATTTCTTACCTAACATCACACTAGGTTTCTGCCTTTATGAATCCTTGCACAATCCATTCTCAATGTTTGTGCTGCCATAGGTATATGTTCAGGTGTGGATAGTGGGTTCCCTAATTACAGCTACAAAATATCTGGCACTCTGGCTGCTGTCATTGAAGGTCTTTCACCAGAGGAATCGAGTCTGATGTCCAATATGTTTCGGATATACCATTATCCACAGGTCAAGGGGCTGCTCCATTTTTTTTTACTATATAATCCATGAAGAAGGAGGAAAGGAAGGAGAATTAGGAGATGACATTAGTATACATCCAAAGACCATCAGGATTGAAGATGTGACTGCATAGCTATAGGTTTTCTTCTGTAGTGTTAACAAGTTAGGTGACTATCTCTAGCATCCATGCTAGTCTCCTAATTTTCCGCATGGTCTAACCTCTTTCAGTGACCTGCCCAGAATTTGGAAAAATAGAGACGCATCTCCCAACAAAAGATTACGAAATGTGAGTGTGAGCTATGTGGCCTTAGGTTTCCACTAATGCACAAGAGTATGTCTTCACTTAATTTAAATTCATGTAAATTTATTTTAATTTCAGTAACCGAGGTATCCGGATGCCCCTCCCTTGCTTACGAGCAACCGTTACCCCACCCCTTTACTCCCCCTCCCCCAGTCATACTCCCCCATACAGAAAATACAATACTCCATAGTTTTGGTGAACAATTGCTTGGTCGCAGCTTTATTCAAATTAATGCAAACCGGCCCAACATAGGCCAACTAAACATTCTTAAGTCAAACATCCCCCCCTCATTTCCAGATGATGCCCCCACCAGCCATTTATAGCAAAGTGGTGCATCATCCACCCCCCCTCCCCCTTCTGTCCGCCTCGCCATGTTATGAGCAAAGGCCGGCAAGTTGCCTCTCTCCCAACCTACAGAGCACTGCCGCTCCCCTGCCAAGCGGCATCTGGCTCAAATGCCCCTCCGGGTCGGCGAGCGCCAGCTCGCTACCCCTACTGCTACAATGGCTGGAACAACCACCCCCCTACCCAGCTGCGACGACCACACCCAACATACTGCCCCCATGAAGGGAGGGAGGGAGGGCACCTGCCTGCAGCGGCGATCCCAAAGAGAGGGAGATCGCACACCGGCGATCCCCTCTTGCATGCGGCTGCCCCGCCCCCAAGCTGGCACCAGCACCAATCGCATTGCACCCCGCTTCTCGCGCGAGGCGCTGGTGCCGGCCTCGCGCTTGGCCGCATCCTCTCCCCCCCTCTTCTTCAGCCAGCACCGTGGCTGCCGCAAGGGTACAGGGCCCCGGGGACCCGGTTACAAGCCGGCCTCGGGACCCTGCCCAGCGGCACGGCGGCATTAACTGAGGTATCCGGATGCCCGTCCCTTGCTTACGAGCAACCGTTACCCCACCCCTTTACTCCCCCCCCCCAGTCATACTCCCCCATACAGAAAATACAATACTCCATAGTTTTGGTGAACAATTGCTTGGTCGCAGCTTTATTCAAATTAATGCAAACCGGCCCAACATAGGCCAACTAAACATTCTTAAGTCAAACATTCCCCCCCCCTCATTTCCGGATGATGCCCCCACCAGCCATTTATAGCAAAGTGGTGCATCATCCACCCCCCCTCCCCCTTCCGCCCGCCTCGCCATGTTATGAGCAAAGGCCGGCAAGTTGCCTTCTACCGGGCAGAGACCACAACCGTGATGTCTCTCCCAACCTACAGAGCACTGCTGCTCCCCTGCCAAGCGGCATCTGGCTCAAATGCCCCTCCGGGTCGGCGAGCGCCAGCTCGCTACCCCGCCACCGGCGCAAGGTAGACCCACTATCCTTGCGCCGCCCCCCCCCAAAGCAAGCTGCGACCAACACCAAAACTTGAGGGCCTCCTGCCAGTCATTTAGCAAGAGATCCTGCCCAACAGGAGCAAGGTGAACCCCGTCCAAACGATACAATCCACTGCACCGGACCTCCGCCCACGGATGCAACAACTGCCTGCCCCCGGCCTGCTGGACCCATTGACCTATCTGCCTATTTATTTTGACTAGGCCCCGTGACCACCGCCGCTGCATCCAGCACGCGGGGCGCGGAATGATGTCCGACCAAATAATGGCCACATCTGGAAGCAGTTCCTGCAGCAGTCCAATGTCCCTTTGAACTGTTCGAATGGTCTTCCGGCATGACCAGCTCGCCAGATCATTGCCCCCCAAGTGCAGAAGAAGCCTGATGGGCCGCCTTCGCCGTGTCAGCTGTGCCTGGACGAAGGGGATGAGTTGCCACCACTGCATCCCGTGCTGCCCCATCCAGCAGAGCCGAACTCCGGACTCAGCCAGACCAAGGTGGAGTCCCAGCGGCCGCGTTCCTGCCCACCGCTCAGCCCAGTAGACGAAGGAGTGGCCAATGATCCACCAGCCGCCGGAGGACACACCATCTGAAAGGAGAAATCACACTGCCACCAGTCGCCACTCTGCAATAGTAAGAAAACAGTTAGTACCCCCCCCCCCACACCCCCCATGCCAGAGTCGAGCCTAGCTGTCCCGGAGCCAGGTCAGCGCCCCGCCCTCCCAGGCCAGACGCAGCCAGCCTAAGGGCAAACATAACCTGCGTAAGCACCGGACTGCCACCTCCCAATCCGCTGAATCACCCGCCTGTCAAGACCCGCTGCCGCCGCACTCGTGGCTGCGCCGATCCGGAAGGAATGCGATGCATAACTCCGATCATCCTCACCCAAGCACCGCAAAGCCAGGCACAAAACAGCCGTAAACTGAAACTGAGTTACCGGCCTCCCATCCGAATGGACCAAGAAATGAGGACCGGCCAAAGCCGAGCGCGACTGCGAGTAACTCCGTAAGGCATGCACCGGACAAGATGGCACAGGAAAGATAGCACTCAATACCACCCACTGCCCTTTACCCGCCTGATCCGTCTTGGACCGCGGGAGGAAAATACGGACCCGAGATGCCTCCACCAGCACGTGCTCACGCCCGACACCGCCAAACACGCCCCGCCTGGCCGACCTAGGAACAAGTTCACACACCCGAAATGCTCTGAAAAATGCCATCACAAACAGCACGTGGAACAGAACGGACTCAAAACTCGAGGCCGCGACACGAGGCAACACCTCGCCGATGCGCAACAACAGCTCATGAGAAACCGGGCGCCGCCAATCTAGCTGCCGGGGGTGCACGCGGACCCAACCCGCCAGTAAGCGCTTAACCAAAAAGGAAACCTGAGGATTCCCCCACCCCGCTGCCTTACAAAAGAAGGAGAACCCCGACACCGCTGACAAGACCGCCGTTTGGGCCCAGCCTGCCTTCTTTGCCCACAGCACAAACTGCCCCATCAACCCATCAGGGACCCCCCCACCGCGCCAACCAAATAAGCTGAGGAACGTACTCACCTGGCAATATCCTCGCCGGTACTGGGCCCAAGTCCCACGCGCCACCGACGCTGACAGCAGCCCCATCAAGTCTGGATCCCAACCTTCCAAAGGTGCTCCGGGAATGGGGAAGCCGCCAGATCTGCCCCAGGAGCCAGCAGCCGGAATTGCTCCCACTGGAAACGGGACAGAGCATCAGCAATAGAATTTTGGGAACCGGGCACGTGCCGGGCCCTAGCGGTGACATTCAAGCGGAGACAGGCTAACACAAATATCTGCATCAAGGCTGCCACTCTTGGGCACCGCAGGTCCTGCCGATTAATAACCTCCACCACCGCCGCGTTATCGCACCAGAAAACAACCTTCCGATCCCGCAAGCGCCCCAGCCAAACCCAAAAGGCAACAACTATGGGAAAAAGTTCCAGAAAGGTGATATTACGCGTCAGACTGGACTGAACCCAGTCTCCAGGCCAGGGCTCTGCACACCACGCACCCTGACAGTAGGCCCCAAACCCGGAACTGCCGGCTGCATCAGTAAACAAATGCAGGTCTGCATTCGACGTCTCCGTCGACTGTATGACAGAACGACCATTGAACTCAGTCAAGAACGAGCTCCACACCCGCAAGTCCTCACGCATACTGGCCGTCACGCGAATACGATGGTGCGGGAGCCGAACCCCTGCCATCACAAGCGATAACCGCCGCGCAAAGGAACGACCCATGGGCAACACCCTACAGGCAAAATTGAGATGCTCTACCAATGACTGCATGACCGAAAGGGTGATCTTGTCCGACGATCCCACAGAGGCCATGAGTTCCTTGAGACAGGCGACCTTCTGCTCCGGCAAGCGCATGACCATGCTCTCGGTGTCGATCTCAATCCCAAGAAAAGTAAGACAAGTACAAGGACCGACAGTTTTGCTAGCCGCTACCGGGATACCAAAATCACCTGCCAAGCGCAAAAAAGCCTCAAGCAGGATGGAACAAGTGTGCGCGTGCCTGGGCCCGACAAACAAAAAATCATCCAGGTAGTGGACTATATTAGTGACACGCGTCTGCTGCTCCAACACCCAGTGCACAAAAGTGCTAAAGGCCTCGAAGTAGGCGCAAGAAATCGCACAGCTCATAGGCATGCATTTGTCAAAATAATACTGTGAATCGAAACGGAAACCTAACAAGGGGAAAGCCGAGGGATGGACCGGAAGCAAGCGAAACGCGGATTCAATGCCAACCTTCGCCAAAAAGGCCCCAGCCCCACACCGCTGTACTAAAGCCACAGCTGCATCGAAGGATGCATAACGCACAGTGCACCGCTCCCGTGGGATATGATCGTTCACAGAATCTCCAATAGGGGAAGACAGGTTGTGTATCAGCCGGAACTTGCCCGGCTCCTTCTTAGGCACCACCCCCAATGGGGACACCCTGAACGGGGAAAAGGGGGGCTCAGCAAACGGCCCTGCTACGCGGCCCAACGCACACTCCTCAGCAATCTTCCGCCGCACCACCGCAGCTAAGGAGCGCACCGAACCAGCGTTATGCGACCTGCCCCCAGCCGGCGAACCCTGACACGGAATCCGAAAACCCACCGAAAAACCCTCCAAAAGCAAACTCCACGCCCCGCCCGCTTTAATCCGCCCATACTCCACCAACCACAGGCACATCACCGCCACCCTAATGGGCGTAGGAGCCAAAGCCACAAGAGCTCCCTCACTACACTTAGTGGCGGCATGCCCGCTACCACACAAGGAACAGGCATGTTTGAATTTGCAATCGGGGAAGGGGCACGATGATTTGTTGAAACGCCAACAGACGTCCCCGCCCACAGCGCCACCTTTGGATTGAGATGCCTGGATAACGGGCGCCCGAAAGGACCGCCCCCCCACCGAAGTCGACAACGACACCGGCTTGCCGCCGCCTCCACCAGGCCCCACCGCACGACTCCGCATGGACATCTGCGTTAACCACAAATTAATATCCTTAGTCCCCCATGATAACTGCCTGTTCTCTTCCATCATGTCTCTGAACTCCTCATCATAGTTCAGCCAGGCCCACCCATCATGCGCCTGCGATGCTGCCAAAATCGAATCCCCATACTGCTCCGGGAAATAGTGACCCCAAACACTGGCCAATCGCAGAAAGGCCCGGGACCAGTTAAGGGTGTTGCGGGAGGCCTTCCGCACCCTACCCACCTTCTCGTCCGCCTTCCGTTTTTGCTTACTCTCCCCACATCGCTTCCGACCCTCCAATAAGCGAAAAATATCGATATACTTGCGACGCTTAATGCGATGCCGCAACTTCCACGGAACACTTTCCCACAACTCCGCACAGCGCACTACTGCCGCCCCCCCGCCCTCGCCCCTATCCCTTTCCTGAACCACCGAGTCGACCGAGGAAGCCGTCGACGAAGTCGAGGTCGAGGACGAAGAGGAAGCCCGGCGACAACGGCGCCCGCGCTTGCGTTTTGCCTTCCCCTTCTTGCCACCCGAGACTTCAACACCCAATGTCTGCACACCACCCTCTGTGCTGCCAACCCCCGCCAAATACTCACCCGCCTCGCGGGAAGGCGCTGCCGGCGCCGGGACGGTTGGAACTCCAGCTGCAGTGATGGCCCGCTCCTCTGCCGCACCCCGAATGCCTGCTCTACCAGCTCGATCAGGGTCAGCCACATCCATTCCAGGCATGTCACTCCTCGGGACCTGCGATGAAAAAGCAGTAGAGAAACCGGCAGGCACCCCCCGCACAGCACTCGGTGCAGCGCTTGGCCCTCCGCCCCAACCCCACGCTGAGGACCCGAGTCCCCCAGCCTCCCAAGCCGCCAATCCCCTGCCCGAGGGACCCGCCACTCCCCGCCAGTCACCCCACCCCCCACCCCAGTGCCCCGGTCCGCCCCAAGAACCCCCACCAAGCGCCCATGGCCCTGGGGCCCCGCAATATCCAGACGGTGGGAAAGGCCCACCACCAAAACCAGAGGAATACCACCCAGACGACGGGGGAGGAGAAAGCATGTCCGCGCAACCGCCCCCCCTGAGGTCCGGTCCACCATCAACCGAAGCCACCTCTACCCCCCGAGTACAGGCCGCTGCTCCTAAAGCTTCAATCACCCCGGGATCCCCAGAACTAGACCCAGCTACCACCCCCCCCGGCTCAGCACCGTCCCCCCCCCCCGGCCTGAATGCTGCATCACCCCATGCCCTTCCAACACAGGAGCAACCGCACTAGGAACGGCCCGCGGGGCCCCACCAGCCCTAGCCCCAGCTGCCGTCCCCTTGCCACGCCCCTTTCAGACGCTCCGGGACGCCCCTGCCGCCCCGCGGCCTCTGGAGGAGGTGACACACTCGGACCCCCGTGCCCTCCGCCCAGCCGCACCTGCCCCCGTGGCCACTGCTCCTTTTTTGGCTGCTTGTGTGCGCAACCTGCAAGCCATGACCCTAAAGCCAAGTGGCTAGCTATAAATCCGTTAGGATTCAGCATTGAAGTGCTTAAAAACCCTGCCACCAAAGGTAATAAACCCCGGATGCAAAAGTACCCGCCCTGTACAGGAAAAGCCGCACCGAACAACTCCCACCGTGCAGCTCGCGGGCCTCCCGCTACCTGCCCAACTCCCAAAGGATTACACTGCCAGGACAGCCCCTGCCAACCCAACCCAACCCCACGGCGACTACCAAACAACCCCCCACGTGCAGCTAGGCCGGAGGCCAGCTGACCCCACGTGCAGCGATGCTGCCAAACTCTCCGCCGCCGCAAACGGCCAGTAAACCCCCGCGTTCACCTCCCCCCAACGGGGACAACGAAGAAAAGGCCGGAAAACGAAGAAAAGGCCGGAAAACAACTAAATTAAACCCACATAGCAACAGGCCCAATTAAGCAGCGAGACCCCCGAAAGAACGCAGCGGCGATCCCAAAGAGAAGGAGATCGCACACCGGCGATCCCCTCTTGCACACCGCTGCCCCGCCCCCAAGCCGGCACCAGCACCAATCGCCTTGCACCCCACTTCTCGCGCGAGGTGCTGGTGCCGGCCTCGCGCTTGGCCGCATCCTCTCCCCCCCTCTTCTTCAGCCAGAACCGCGGCTGCCGCAAGGGTACAGGGCCCAGGGGACCCGGTTACAAGCCGGCCTCGGGACCCTGCCCAGCGCCACGGCGGCATTTGCTATATTTTGCTAGATGCCGAACAGCTCAGAGCTATCTGGATATCTTTGGCTGCATGAAAAGCAGATCTAAATTGCAAGGTGTCAATTGAAAATTGTACTGATCAGATAAGTGTTGCTCATCGCAGATATTCAGTAGCAATTCTTATCTGGATTCTACCAATGAATATCCCACCATTCCTGACCTTTAAGGTGTTTGAATATTGGGCTCTTTGAAAATGGTGTTATCTGTACCACAGACTTGAAAGTTATAGTCACTGGGAAGTCAACAAATACATTTAAAAATGAAAGGGTACATTTTTTCAGTTTTCATAGATTTCGTGCTGCTGGTCTTAGTGCAGAGTCAGTACAGGAGGAGCGGAGGGCAAGGACCATAGCCCACACAGGGATAGTTCACAAAAACCTTTATTGGAGACACAACTAAAAAGTTTCGGCCAGAAGTCTTCTTCAGGGGTCTAAAATTTGGACATAAATGACATATATTAAAAATAAAATTATAATAAAAATACAGTAAAAATATATTAATACATAGAAATATAAAATACATTACCAAAGAAACCAATAAAAGACATATAAAGGGGTGGAATAAATCACTCTCCTCAATCTATATAAGATAAACAAAAAAATAGATAAAATATAAACAGAATAGCAATACATAAAAACTAAACCATGTAGTATAACATATAGTATAATATAGTATACATGAAATACATTATTAATATCTGAAGAAAATGCAATCTAAAGATAAAATAACATGAAAGATAAAAAATAATGTTAAAAATAAAAAACTACATACAATTATAAAATACATTACCAGAAAGAGACAAAAAGAAGTATAAGATGGGTGGAGAAAGCCACTCTTCCCAATCTATAGAAGATAAATAAAATGTATAAACATATTGACTGTGCATAACACTAGATACTATAACTAAAACTAAAAACAATCCGCTTTATGAATTAAATATATAAATGTAAACTTAAAAAGATACAAAGCATAAAAAATATGTATAGGAAATGAAACAAAAAACTGCTAATACAGAACATGAAAAAGAGTATGTCACACCACATATAAACACATAGGGGTATGTTTACTAAACACCACACATTTGCGCACCGCACATTAGCGCACTAAAAGCAGCAACTTAAGTGCTCTTAAGCGCCCCGCACACGTGCGACGAATCCCCGCGCAGGTGCGGGACACACTAACGGGCCCCGCACAAGTACGGGCCCGCAAATGTCCGATAGAGGAGTGAAAAGGCTAACGGAGGGCGGAGGAAGGCTCCCGAGGAGCGGAGAGACGGGGCTAATGGGCGGGGAAGGGGAGGGGAGAGGCTCCCCGCACATTATCGGGGCCGAATTTCAAAGGAAAAATACCGCGAGTGAAACACTCGCGGTAGAGGGCATGTAAAGGGAAGAGAAACCATTTCCGTCAGCAATGTAAAGCAAAAGCGGGGAAACCTAAAAAACGTGAGCAGTGTGAAACGTGCACTTAAAAAAAACGTTAATATAAAATGAAAATGAACACAACAAATTATAAGATAAATATAATGTTGCTGAGCAACAGTGCTATTAATGGCCAACAATAACAAACACTCCCAGGAAAGGCCAAAAAAATAGAAATGATGTTTGGAAGGGTTTATGCTCCGTAGACTCATGCTAAAGCACAGCAATGTAATGGAGCTTTTCTGGGAGTGCATATCAGGTTGCTCAGTGATATCACTGTTGCACTGTTTGAGGTTTGTTTGATTTTGCTCCCCTTATTTGGAGGACATATTTTGGTTTGTTATGCACCTCTGTCCCCATACAAGGTAAATGTGGCCACAGTAAAATTATGCAGAGCAGGGTGTGGGCAGGTTTCCTATCTCCAGACACTGCACCATCTCTGTGGCCTCAGTGTGGTGCAGCAGACACAGCCAGTGACTGTAGGTCCAGAGGGTCACAGGTTCAAATCCCAGCTGGGGATCCTGCCAACCCAGTACCCATAGTTTTACCCACCAATAAACAGTGAGAGTTCAGACACTGCTTTATTGAACATAAGCATGGTCCCAACACCAATAATATTACCCCACACCGCACACAAACCATAGCAATGGGCATAATGTACAGGCGATTCCCACCAATTTCGTCCTGGAGTGGCAAAACGCAATCAGGTTAAATGGGTTTTTCCAGATAAGGACATGTCTGCATGTTGGCCGAGGGGTACAGGTGGTGGAGGGGGCAGTGGCTGAAAGTCACAGCAGACAGCACAGTAGGCGTGTGCATTCTGGCACCGTCCACCACAACAGACAGGCTCTGTTGGATGTACAGTCATGGACTCCCCTGGGAATGCAGCATATATGTTGCAAAACATTGGTGCAGCGGACACAGACAGTGTGTGCAATAACAGAAGGTCACAGGTTCAAATCCTGTATGTGGCTCTTGGCCAACTAGTCCACATAATTGTACCCCTCTAAAACCAGCCATTAAAGAGTGGCTATTTGCTGATGAGAACCTAAGATTGTTTGCCATATTTGTATTTTTCCTTCAACAGTAGCCACCACATAAGCATGTGCATCACCTACAGCAGAGTCAACCAAATGCAGTCCTGGAGGGTCAATCATTATTAATGTTTTATGCAGTCTCCAATATAAGGCCATGTGAGCATGTTGACGGCAGGGCAACTGGTGGCAGCTGTCCACAGCACACCATGGCATACTCCTTTTTAAGTGGGTGCTGTGTAGTGCAACAGACAGGGTCAGTGTGACAAATAGCCATGGATTTCCCTGGGAATACACTGTCTCTGTTGCAAGACGGTGGTGCAAAGCACACAGGCAGTGCCTTCAGGAGGTGAAGGTCACAAGTTCAAATCCCGTGTGTCGTCCCTGCCCAGAAAGTCCCCACAATTGTGACATCACACAATTTTTAGAAAAATAAAATAATCTGTACTGCAGGTAATGCAAACATGGCCAATACATGTATTTTTTATGAGAAAGTGTACATATATGAGAAACATGTGCATCACATAGAGCAGTTTCACTCAAATGCAGTCCTGAAGTGCCTCAAATCATTCAAATCTTATGATGTGTCAAATAAAGATGGTGTTGTTCATTTTAATGTGTTGGTCCATGGTATGCAGATATATCTCATGCATATTCCGTAGGCACACTTGGAAAAAATGAACAGTGTCTGACTCCACTCGACTGTATCTGGGTACCTCTGCCCAACAGTACTGGCCATCAGGAGCAGAAATGACTAGACCCACAGGCTCCATGATCCAAAGCCTATTGGATATTCATGATATTGGGCCTTGCGTACATCTCACAAAAGTAGTAAGTGTGCACCTTAGCACTGTCACCATAAACCTGGTAATTCAATACACATATAGCAACATGTTGAAGTGATTAGTAGCAGATATCAATTTCTAGGTAAAGCACAATATGGTTATTCAGTGATATCACACCAATATGTTTGATGTTTGTGGAGTGTGTCTCACGTCTGGTGTTTGACAATGTTTCCCACCTTGGGGTGTGACAGCAACAGTATTGCATACCATAGCTATGCCTGCACTGTGTCCTGGACTGCTGAGTTGGCCTAGACTGCAAAAGCTATCTATAGTAGCACAGTGATGGCATAGCTGTGGGATTGTGTGTCTGTACATCCAGTGTGTGATGTCTGGAAGACCTTACTCAGCCCACAATGTTTGTACTGTGTCCAGTATTAGCTTGCCAATGTGCATAATGAGGAGCTAGGTATTGTGGGTAAACCCCCGACAGGCTGGCCTGGGCAGGATGCATGAGCACAGAACATAGGGCAATGTATCGGACATCGTAGTGTGTGGTCATCAGCAGCATGGACAAGGTAGCCCTTGCATGTCCTCCTGGAAGATCACTCTCACCCTGACTGAGCAGTTACCATGGCGTGGCTAGGGCAGCCATAGTGGCAACACCATCTCTTGCAAGTGATATGTATGGGTTTCCTTTTGGGGCCGAATCGCTGCCCCTTCCCCCCTTTCCCCTCCCCCCTCCCCCCTTTCCCCCCCTGCCCCCACCTTCCCCCCCCGCCCCTTCCCCCCATTACATAACTTATGTGGGCATTGGCACCGCACAGCATAAGACCAATGTGGTTGCTGCAAATTGTTGAAGGGCTAAACGTCACAGAGAAATAACAGATGGCCACAAGTGTATTTGGCAGTGCATCTACAGCAACTACTCATCAAACACTGTCACTGATGTGGACTCACACCATAGCCTATCTCACCTAAGCCAGGTGCTGTGGACATGGTGCTGTGTGTCCCCTCTCACTCTCAGGGTGAGCACATGACACACACAATGTGACAGTCAATACCAACTCTGTGTCATCAACCTACACGCTCAGTAATTATTTACAGGTTGAGGTGGTTTTGTGGCTGCATAAACCATCTTGCTGTTATTTGTAGACTGATGATATACCTGTGCAGTGCATCATGGGTATGTGTGGTTAACCCCATCTTGGTAAAGAAAGCAAACAGGTCATGTGTTGGCCCGTAGTCCACCTGTAGGCAGCCGGGGGTGTTTTAGCAGCTATGGCAGTGGTTCTGAACCAGTCCTCCTTGAAAGCCTAGGCAAGATGGGTGTTTATGATCACCCAAATGAAGATGCATGATATATATAAGCAACCGAGATTTTTTGTCAAGCTGAATGGTGTATGGCCCTCCAGGACTGCTTGTCATCACTCCTGCCCCACACCTCTGTCATCAACCATTGTAAGTGGCCAAGGTGCTGATGTCGAAGACATCAAAAAGGTCAGATAGAATGTGTAGCATGCATCTTGGCCTCTCACCACCAACAACATATTTTTCAGTCTACAACTGCATGGTGGTGTTGAGAAATAAGAAAGTATGTGACACAGTCTATCTATGCCTTCCATGTCTATGTCATCTGTGCTTTGCACACTCACACACCTAAATGACAGAGGTGTAAGACAGGTGTCCCTAAAGCCAGACCTATAGAGCCACAAAACAGTCAGGTTGGCAGGATAGCTCTGATGCATATCGATCTCATGCATAGTCATTAGGCCTATCCAGATCACCAGACAGGCCAAGGGGTTCAAGGAGGACTGCTCCACAACCGCTGAGCTATGGAGATGTGGGCCACCTGTGACCTCACAGTGTCTAGAGCCAAAAGTCATGCGTCTGATCCTACAGTGGAGTAATGTGATATGGGTTTTTGAGGCTTGTTCCCTATATAACATCATTTGGTGCTGCGAACAACACCCTCAGTGCTGTAGCCTGAACCTTCCTCAAACGCACCCTATACGGTGGCTGAAATGGAACATTAGAAGGTGCTGTGGCGGACACTGCAACTCATATTGCACTCTCTGGAGTGGCTCATAGGGTAGCTGATGTGCCATCCAAGATTATTGCAATGTCCCAGTGTGTTTGCTGTCAGAAGAAAAACAATAACCCAAGGACACACAAACCACTGCTGATATTAGAGAGTAATGTCCCAGCCAGTCATATTGATTAGGACGACTGTGTCAAGGGAAACAGTAGTTCTGTACCATAAGGAGAATTGGCAAATAATGTGGCACACGTCAGCCACTATGTCTGTATGTCAGAACACCTACTTAAGATCAACGTGCTTGTCTGTCTCATGCCAACCTCCATCAGCTCATAATGTGTGTTGCGCAACCTATTGTGGATGTAGACTGTCCAGATGCAAATGGCCCCCGCCCCCCCCCCCCCCCCCCCGCTTATGCCATCCGGCACATCATTGCTGCCCTCACATTGAGATGAACTACTAAACGTGATATATTGGGACTCATAGCCCCATATCACCAGGATGACTGTTAGGCCACTCTGTTGTGCTGTGTGGTCTCCTGTGGATAGGGAGGGTCTGTTGTCTACCTTAAGCACACACAACCATGTCACCATGGTGACTGATATGCCACTGTGATGGGCTCTCATGACCCATGGGGATAGGGAGGCTGTATTAAACGGTGCAAGCACACACAAATATATTCCCAGGTTGACTGATAGCCCACTTTGATGGGCTTCCATGACGCCTTGTTGTGTTTGCAGTTGTAGTGCCACTCATTGCAATGTGAAAGCCATAGCACATCACATCATACGAAAGCCTAAGAACCACTGTGGAAGTGTTGATAAGTTGAAGTCCCAAATGTGTAGACACGATATGATCACAAACTATCTTATGTGTCTCAAATAGGTGACACACAGCAGTGTATATGCAAATTGTGGTGCGAATGTGCTTATGTCTTTGTGCTGAAATGTGTATTTGCGGTGCGCATTTGTATGTAATACGTCGCGGAACTGCACCAGTTGCGTGGCGTACTTTACTGTAAAAGTTTTGAAAAATGGGCCAGCTGCGGTGCGCAGTTTCACGTATGACGTCGTTAAACTATGGCAGTTTCGTTGCGCAGATGGACGTCATAGGTTGCTAAACGGTGCATTTCGGCCCGCAGATGGACGTCATACGTCGCTAAACCGTGCCATTTGCGGGGCGCAGTTGCACGTAAAACGTCGCTAATCTGTGCCAGTTGCGGGGCGCATGCACATGATTGACGCTGCGTGCAATCAGGTGACAATATCTGAAAATGGCGCCCAAGCAAAGAAAGCCCTCCTTTACACCACGAGAGCTCCGCTACCTGGCCCGGCTGATTGCCAACAGGCAAGATAAGCTGTTCCCTGGGGCCACCACGCACAGGGACAGCTCAAAGGTCCGCAGGGCATGGGAGCGGCTACAAAGACATTTTAATCGCATCGCTGAATACCCAAGGGAGGTAAGTGTATGGGGCCAACTCATTGGAATCAGATATATAGCCTGTGTCCATTGCAGATGTCCATGCTGGTGATTTAAGGCTTTGTGAGTCAGGAATGTCCAGCAGATGACCAGACATTGCATAATGTCTGTGTATCATATGTGAGTGCTTTGGCCTGTACCCTGGTGTTGCTGGAAATGGTTACAGAGGTCCTGATGCTATCGGTGTGACATGGCATCTGCTGCTGTGACCCTGCAACAACATATTTTAGGAATGTAAGCCCATAGATCACCTTCAATCCATCAATACCACATCATATGGATATGGTGGGATCTGGATCTGGATCCAAGCACCTTGGGTACAGCACAAGGCGATGTGAAATGTAGCATTAATGGTATGTAAGTCAACCCGGTGATATGGGTTTTCTAACCAAAGTTGTGGAATACGCCCCCCCCAATCCCCAGGGGTCCTGAGAGCTCATCACAGTGGCCTATCCATCACCCTGGAGATATGGTTGTGTGTGGGTAGACAATTTAAGATATATCCACCCTATCCCCAGAAGACTACAGAGACCATCACAGTGAGTCACCTGTCATCCTGGTGATATTGATTTGTGTGGTGTCAAAGTTTAAAACATTCTCCCTAGCTCCAGGGGTCCTGAAAGCTCATCACAATGGCCTATCATTCATCCTGGAGATATGGTTCTGTGTGCCCACACAATGTAAGACATCCACCATATCCCCAAGAGACGACAAAGACCATCACAGTGGGTCACCTGTCATCCTGGCTAGATGTTGTTGTGTGCTTAAACAGTTTGCATTAGCCTCCCTATCCCCAGGAGAAGACAGAGCCCATCACAGTGGGTTCACTGTCACCCAGTGGATATGGTTGTGTGTGCTTAAACAGTTTGCATTAGGCTCCGTATCCCCAGGAGAAGACAGAGCCCATCACAGTGGGTTCACTGTCACCCAGGGGATATAGTTGTGTGTGCTTAAACAGTTTGCATTAGCCTCCCTATCCCCTGGAGTCCAGAGAGCCCATTACAGTGGGTTCACTGTCACCCAGGGGATATGGTTGTGTGTGCTTAAACAGTTTGCATTAGTCTCCCTATCCCCTGGAGAAGACAGAGGCCATCACAGTGGGTTCACTGTCACCTAGGGGATATGGTTGTGTGTGCTTAAACAGTTTGCATTAGTCTCTCTATCCCCTGGAGAAGACAGAGGCCATCACAGTGGGTTCACTGTCACCCAGGGGATATGGTTGTGCGTGCTTAAACAGTTTGCATTAGTCTCTCTATCCCCTGGAGAAGACAGAGGCCATCACAGTGGGTTCACTGTCACCCAGGGGATATGGTTGTGCTTAAACAGTTTGCATTAGTCTCTCTATCCCCTGGAGAAGACAGAGGCCATCACAGTGAGTTCACTGTCACCTAGGGGATATGGTTGTGCGTGCTTAAACAGTTTGCATTAGTCTCTCTATCCCCTGGAGAAGACAGAGGCCATCACAGTGGGTTCACTGTCACCCAGGGGATATGGTTGTGCGTGCTTAAACAGTTTGCATTAGTCTCCCTATCCCCTGGAGAAGACAGAGGCCATCACAAGCACTGGCAAGTCAAATGCAAGGCATTGATAAGGCAGGCAAAGAGAGAATTTGAGAAGAAGCTTGCTGCGGAAGCAAAAACGCGAAATAAAGACCTTTTCAAGTACATTCGTAGCAAAAAACCCGTGAGAGAGTCAGTTGGTCCATTAGATGATAAAGGGGTTAAAGGAGCACTAAGAGGCGACAAGGCGATAGCGGAGAGACTGAATGAATTCTTTGCTTCGGTCTTTACTGAGGAAGATGTAGGGATGTTACCCACGACTGAAGTGGTATTTAAAGGTGTGGAAGAATTGAAGGAAATATCGATACATCGGGAAGATGTCCTACAACTATTAGATAAACTGAAGAGTAGCAAATCACCTGGGCCGGATGGTATACATCCAAGGGTGTTGAAAGAACTGAAATTTGAGATTGCAGACCTGCTATCAGTAATCTGTGAACTATCATTAAAATCATCTCTAATACCTGAGGATTGGAGGATCGCCAATGTAACACCAATTTTTAAAAAGGGTTCGAGGGGTGATCCGGGAAACTACAGACCGGTGAGCCTGACATCAGTACCGGGAAAAATGGTAGAAACCATCATAAAGAATAAAATTACTCAGCATGTAGATAGTCATGACCTAATGGGAGACAGCCAACATGGCTTTAGACAAGGAAGATCTTGTCTTACTAATCTGTTATGTTTTTTTGAAGGAGTGAATAAACAGGTGGACAAAGGTGAGTCGGTTGATATTGTGTATCTGGACTTTCAGAAAGCCTTTGACAAGGTCCCTCATGAGAGACTTTTGGCAAAACTAAAGAGTCATGGGATAGGAGGCAGTGTACTACTGTGGATCAGGAACTGGTTAAAAGATAGAAAGCAGAGGGTAGGGCTAAATGGCCAATTTTCCAATGGAGAAAGGTGAATAGTGGTGTACCCCAGGGATCTGTGCTGGGTCCGCTGCTTTTTGACATATTCATAAATGACCTGGAAAGTGGAATAACGAGTGAGGTTATCAAATTTGCTGATGACACAAAACTATTTAAAGTTGTTAAAACCCAGGAGGATTGTGGAAAATTGCAAGAGGATCTTGATAAATTGGAAGACTGGGCATCAAAATGGCAGATGAAATTTAATGTGGAGAAGTGCAAGGTTATGCACCTAGGGAAGAACAACCCAAACTATGGTTACACGATGCAAGGTTCCACATTAGGAACCACCACCCAAGAAAAAGATTTAGGCGTCCTTGTGGATACCATGTTAAAACCCTCGGCCCAGTGTGCAGCGGCGGCCAAGAGAGCAAATAGAATGCTAGGTATGATAAGGAAAGGAATGGAAAATAAAACAAAAGATATTATAATGCCTCTATATCGTTCCATGGTGAGACCGCACCTTGAATATTGTGTGCAATTCTGGTCGCCATATCTTAAAAAGGATATAGCAATTTTAGAAAAGGTTCAGAGAAGAGCCACCAAAATGGTAAAGGGGATGGAAGGCTACTCCTATGAAGAAAGGCTAAAAAGGTTGGGGCTCTTTAACCTGGAAAAGAGACGGCTGAGGGGAGATATGATAGAAGTCTATAAATTAATGAACGGAGTGGAACGGGTAAACGTAGATCGATTGTTTACCTTATCAGAATATAGAAAGACTAGGGGACATGCAATGAAGCTACAGGGTAAACTATTTAAGACTAATAAAAGAAAATATTTTTTCACTCAACGTGTAATCAAACTCTGGAATTTGTTACCGGAGGATGTAGTAAAGGCTGTTAGTGTAGCTGGGTTTAAAAAAGGTTTGGACAAGTTCCTGGAGGAAAGGTCCATAAACCATTATTAAGAAGGGACCCAGGATATCAATGCTTGAACCAATACAAGCAGTGTGGAACCTGTGTCCCTTGGGGAAACTGCTAGGTACGTATGACCTAGATTGGCCACTGTTGGAAACAGAATACTGGGCTTGATGGACCTTGGTCTGACCCAGTATGGCATATCTTATGTTCTTATGTTCTTATGTTCTTATCACAGTGGGTTCACTGTCACCTAGGGGATATGGTTGTGTGTGCTTAAACAGTTTGCATTAGCCTCCCTATCCCCTGGAGAAGACAGAGCCCATCACAGTGGGTTCACTGTCACCCAGGGGATATGGTTGTGTGTGCTTAAACAGTTTGCATTAGTCTCTCTATCCCCTGGAGAAGACAGAGGCCATCACAGTGGGTTCACTGTCACCCAGGGGATATGGTTGTGTGTGCTTAAACAGTTTGCATTAGGCTCCCTATCCCCAGGAGAAGACAGAGCCCATCACAGTGGGTTCACTGTCACCCAGGGGATATGGTTGTGTGTGCTTAAACAGTTTGCATTAGGCTCCCTATCCCCTGGAAAAGACAGAGGCCATCACAGTGGGTTCACTGTCACCCAGGGGATATGGTTGTGTGTGCTTAAACAGTTTGCATTAGTCTCCCTATCCCCTGGAGGCCATCACAGTGGGTTCACTGTCACCCAGGGGATATGGTTGTGTGTGCTTAAACAGTTTGCATTAGCCTCCCTATCCCCTGGAGTCCAGAGAGCCCATCACTGTGGGTTCACTGTCACCCAGGGGATATGGTTTTGTCTGCTTAAACAGTTTGCATTAGCCTCCCTATCCCCTGGAGTCCAGAGAGCCCATCACAGTGGGTTCACTGTCACCCAGGGGATATGGTTGTGTGTGCTTAAACAGTTTGCATTAGGCTCCCTATCCCCAGGAGAAGACAGAGCCCATCACAGTGGGTTCACTGTCACCCAGGGGATATGGTTTTGTCTGCTTAAACAGTTTGCTTTAGTCTCCTTATCCCCTGGAGTGCAGGGAGCCCATCACAGTGGGTTCACTGTCACCCAGGGGATATGGTTGTATGTGCTTAAACAGTTTGCATTAGTCTCCCTATCCCCTGGAGAAGACAGAGGCCATCACAGTGGGTTCACTGTCACCCAGGGGATATGGTTGTGTGTGCTTAAACAGTTTGCATTAGTCTCCCTATCCCCTGGAGAAGACAGAGGCCATCACAGTGGGTTCCCTGTCACCCAGGGGATATGGTTGTGTGTGCTTAAACAGTTTGCATTAGTCTCCCTATCCCCAGGAGAAGACAGAGGCCATCACAGTGGGTTAACTGTCACCTAGGGGATATGGTTGTGTTTGCTTAAACAGTTTGCATTAGTCTCCCTATCCCCAGGAGAAGACAGAGGCCATCACAGTGGGTTCACTGTCACCCAGGGGATATGGTTGTGTGTGCTTAAACAGTTTGCATTAGCCTCCCTATCCCCTGGAGAAGACAGAGCCCATCACAGTGGGTTCACTGTCACCCAGGGGATATGGTTGTGTGCTTAAACAGTTTGCATTAGCCTCCCTATCCCCTGGAGTCCAGAGAGCCCATCACAGTGGGTTCACTGTCACCCAGGGGATATGGTTTTGTCTGCTTAAACAGTTTGCTTTAGTCTCCTTATCCCCTGGAGTGCAGGGAGCCCATCACAATGGGTTCATTGTCACCCAGTGGATATGGTTGTGTGTGCTTAAACAGTTTGCATTAGGCTCCCTATCCCCAGGAGAAGACAGAGGGCATCACTGTGTGTTACCAGTCAACCTGGTGATCTTGGTCTGTGTAATGTAAAAGTGGTAAACATTCTCCCTTTCCCCTGGGGTGCTGAGAGCGCATCACAGTGGCCTTTCACTTAACCTTCAGATAGGGTCTGTGTGCCTCGTCAATTTCATACATCCACCCTATCAGCAGCAGACTAGACAGCCCATCACAGTGTGTTCCCAGTCATCCTGGTGTTATTGGTCTGTGTAATTTAAAAGGTCAAAACCTTCTCCCAATCCCCAGGGGTGTGTAGAGCTCATCACAGTGGCCTATCAGTCACCCTTGAGATATGGTCTGTGTGCCTAGACAATATCATACATCCACCCTATCACCAGGAGAACAGAGAGCCCATCACAGTGTGTTCCCAGTCATCCTGGTGATATTGGTGTATGTAATGTAAAAAGTCAAAACATTCTCCATATCCCCAGGGGTGTGGAGAGCTCATCACAGTGGGCTATCAGTCACCCTTACGATATGATCTGTGTGCCTAGACAATGTCATACATCCACCCTATCATTAGTAGACTACATAGGCAATCACAGTGTGTCCCCAGTCATCCTGGAGATATTGTTGTGTGTAATGTAAAAGTGCAAAACATTCTCCCTATCCCCAGGTGTGCTGAGAGCTCATCACAGTGCTCTATTGGTCACCCTGCGCATATGGTTGTTTGTGGCAACACAATTTAATACATCCACCCTATCCCCAGGAGAATAGAAAGCCCATCACAGTGGGTTTCCTGTCATCCACGTGATATTGGTCTGTGTAATGTAAAAGGTCAAAACATTCTCCTTATCCACAGGTGTGCTGCAAGCTCATCACAGTGGCGTATCAATCACCCTGGAGATATGGTTGTGTGTGCTTTAACAGTTTGCTTTGTCCTCCCTATCCCCTGGAGTGCAGGGAGCCCATCACACTGGGTCATCTATCACCCTGGAGATATGGGTATGTGTGCTTAAACAGTTTGCTTTGTCTTCCCTATCCCCTGGAGTCCAGGGAGCCCATCACACTGGGTCAGCTGGCACCATGGAGATATGGGTGTGTGTGCCTAAACAGTTTTCTTTAACCTCCCTATCCCCTGGAGTCCAGGGAGGCCATCACACTGGGTCATCTGGCACCATGGGGATATGGTTGTGTGTGACTAACAAGTTATATGCATTCTCAATATCCCCAGGAGTCCTGTCACCTTCGTAATGTGTCCTGTTAGTCACCCTCTTGCTAAGGTGTATGCAGCTGATGATGTGTGTTCGGACACACCACCCCCAGGGGGCCAGATACCGGCATGCAATGGTGGGTATGTTAGAAAGATAATGTGGTTGTTCATAGCAGGTAGTTTGTACGTATCCCATAGTCTTGGAGGTCAATATATCATCACACATGTCTCCGATGTCTGCAGATGATATGGTAGGGGAAGATGTTTATGTGTGTAACAGCACCCCATCCCCATTAACCATGTCATAAGCTAACAAACACCTGTAACAGATCTATGTCCACATACCATCATGCAGATGTTGTTTCAACATCTTAACACATAATAGAAAGCCAACACTATTACACACATGGACATTAGTGATGTTCTTCCAATGATAAATTCAGCAGTTGTGGTTGACCAACACATACATAAACCAACACATGACCACAGGTGTCCACAGATGTTATGGTGTGTTTGCCCATGTCTATGGTGTTGTAAACACACATGTTGTCAGCATAGCAGGGCTAGGGCATACAAACATAGCAACCTACCATAGCTCATACAGGGTCAATCCCTATCCCCACACACACATTATGCTCCTTGCAACAGTGTCCAAATTAGCCTGGACATTAACAGCACTTTACCCATAAGATACACTTAACACAATGCAGCTAGTGGTTCAAGCAGTGATATCATGTGCCCTGGGTAAGGTGAAATGTCATTGTAGTGGCCCCTGGCAAGGTGAATAGGGCCACCCACACCATCTCTCATGTTGCTATAGTGCGCCAATGATTGGTGGGAGATGAGGTTGCCATTGGGGTTATGTCCCAGGATGTCCATAACCAATTATGTCAACACAAATGTGTGAAACAGAGCACATGCTGGGAAACGCCGCTTAGCATGGACACCATCATTGGCAAACAACATTTCCCCTGGTCCAGCAATGTCATGCAAGGGGGCCCCAGGGTGGTTCAATGATGGGCTCAGGGTGACAAGCACAATGGGCATTGTTGTCATTGCACACATGTGCACAGACAAAGATATAGAGGGAGGTGGCACTTGGAAACTAAAATGGTGTTTAAAAAAAAAAAAAAAAAAACCCCATTACATGTCTGTATCATTGTTTGCAAAAGAGGATGCCTGCAAACAGTCCCCAGTGTGCAATGAGAAAGCTATGTTGCCCAAACTAAAGTGTCTGTGTGTGGTGATGGTACCTGTGAAAAATGCACGTTTGCAGCTCATGGCATCTCACACATCCCCCAGGTCATTGTGGCTGTTTTTTGGAGAAAGCAGCTATTGTAGTGACACACCTGTGGCCTTGCATGTCTGTTTCTGTGGGATGTCAACCTATATCCCACAAAGTTCATAAATTACAAGCTCACATTTACCCACACACTGCAGCCATTATATCAACAGTAGAGTCGTCTGTTTTCTAAGCCTCCCCTGGATTCCCATTAGGCCCTAAAGCAGGATTCATCATGGAGAAGCACTCATGCCGTGAAAACCATATTTTGTGAATGTTGTGCTATGTTCCCAGACACAGACAACCATGTCTGTTACTGCAATTGAGAATGATTAGTTGTTAAAATGTATGCATTTTCTGGCCTGTGTGAAGGAAGGCAAAAGTGGCTGGCATGAGAAAGCAGCCAAACCCCGTACTCTCCTCTCCAACAATGTGTCTGTGGGCACACACATTTTGTCAGGGGCCTCCTCTTCCTCCTGTGGCGTTATGGTAGGCGATCAAACAACATTTATTTTCTGAAAGCCTACGTCACCCTTGAATAGTGGACATCCACTGGCAGTACCCTTGGGGAGAACGCTCGGGCCAATAAACCTCCAGTGGGAGTGGCGAGCCCCCATAGCCACAATGCTGCCACATGTTGTTTTGTATGCCCCATCCTACTCAAGGAACCTTACAGCATGCTGGGGTGTCCTGACTTTTGCCAGTACACATACACAGACATTGTTTGTGTTGGTTAACCATATCATTGTGTCCATCTGATGACATATGGCAGCTCACAATGTGGCAGCCAGGACCCTTGTCCCACCAAGATTTGCATAGTGCAACACTGGCTGGTGCAGCAAATGATTATACAACATGGCCAAATGCATCAAAGGTGATAATGTGTATTGGTGTGCACACCACAGTCCCATGTCACTGTTTTGCCAAGGCAAATGTCTCTCACAACCGCATTTTAAATTAGCCTCCATACTGAGGATACATCCAATCCCCTGAGGGTTCTGCTGACTCTGCTCACTCTATGGGGAACAATGTACCTCTTCAAGGCAGGCTTGTCTATGCCTAGGGGAGCATGTCTCATATGCAACATGTGTTCTTCGATGATCTGCACACACATGTTTTGGCCCATATCTCCATATCATCATTAACACAATCAGATAAAACACCAAAAGAAACAGAGTCACCTTTATCAGCAAATCACATATGAGGTCACATCATGCCATTACAGCGGACATTACATGATGTCATTTGGGTACTGTGGACGATAGCTCATAACAGGTCTACACATTTCCCCAGGTGTCGCCGTCACCTGGTGTGCATTGAGGACACCTCCATGATCACACCATCATGATTATGTGTGTACAGAGAGAAAATTTTACGTTACCTACCACATGGCAGACAACCTCCTGGTAGGGATTGAAAGCCATTATGTGGCCTTGGTACCTGCATGTACATTACCTCAAAAATGACTGACAGGACAGCTCTCTAGAACATTTACATGGACTACTTCCTGATGGATGTCCCAAAACATCTTCAGCCTCGACGTCAACATCTCTCACAACACAGACGTCACAACTCTGAAGCACGTGACAAGCATGGTCAGAACATTGCCCATGTTGTGATTACGGCAAATACTGGCTGTTGTTCATGTGAGGGCCCAGTCTACCGCATTGTTCTTGCTGCAAGGACACATGGCTGGTGATAATCTTCTCACTTTTGAAAAATGCCTACAGGCTAACTTGTCAACATCACCTGTAGTGCTGGAGAGTCTATTTCAGAGCACTCCAGGACAATGTGACCTCAACATGTCTGTCACATATTGCGGAACATGCAAAGATGACAGCTGTGTAACAACAGGCCCCAATTAACACATCATGGCAGTTCTGTCCTCTGCTTAGTATGTAGCACCATCATTACACACAACTTAAATGTGTGAGCATGCGAATATGCCTAGGAGAATGAGAGCTAGTCATCCTCAACACACTCAGCGGCCTGACCCCCCCCCACCCCCAAGCCTTTTGCCTCTGTGATGGAGTCCATGGCCTTCCATCCCCTCCATGGACAGCCAATGTGCTGAATCTAATGTAAATGAGATCACCGTATTGCCAGATGGATGGCGGTAACATTTGAACCATGGACTGAGTACGTTGTACAAAATGGTACAGGCGTCATGCACATAGTTACTCAACCGCATCACTAGTGCCAGCATACAGCAGTCCTAACTCACCAAAGAAGAAAAACAAAGTCATACATTGTGCACCTAACGGAGCACTGTAGAGCTTACCACATCCCCACAAGGGTGGCTGGCTCTCACCACACTATGTCAGTCAACCTACAGGAGAGGGAGCTCACAGCAACATCTGAGCTTTCACAGAGGTGAAAATGTGTCTGTTACAGCTTACATTGTAAATGAACCACTACGTATACATAATCCCTGCCCAACACAATCAGATATGCCGATGCTGCTAACATCACACGGCTGTGCACCCACATTGTCTCTGCCCACAAGCACACCGGACCTTCCTTTGGTCAACACCATTAAGGAAACCACAAGTATGATGATGTGCTTATCCAGGTGTGCACAAGCACCCACAGTGTACACAAAGTCCATGTTTGTGTTCTGCAGCTCGGTACATAGGAAGGGAATGTTTGTGTGGGCCGAAGTGGCTGACTGGCACATGCACCCACAGTTGAAAGGATATGTCGAGGCCTCACTCGCATACCCAATGCATGGACCCCAAAATGTGGACCCTGTCAGCTATCCTGTGCAATCTTGCCAAACACCGACATAAATGACTTAACTCTTAGGTGCATGTCTAGCTATCAGACTCCCAAAGACATACGTCACTGAGATGCAATTTGCTTCTATTGTGCAATGTAGGTTCAGAGCAGTACAACAAGCACAAGGTTCATGTCAGGGGATGCATCAGCTGCTCGGTCACATGACATGTATGGTGCATGTGGCTCCCAACGAGTGTCTCCACATGAGAGCAGCACAGTGGCCACAGTCTCGTCCCAATGGACAGAACCAACAGCATAACTGTCGGATGTGCCAATGACCACAAACTCACATAAGCTGTGCCTGCACAGGTGGCAGTCAGCACACAAACGCATGCAGGGGTCACCTGTCCAGCACAACGACCCTCAGACCACATCAACAACAGATGTGTGTCATGTGGGCTGGAATGCACATGTTCATGACACCTGGAACCAAGCAACAGTTAATTGTCCAGAGACTCAGGTATGTAAAAATAGGTTTTGGTTTGGGGAAACCTGCAAGGATATGAATGACCTGGATTCACCTCAACAGGCCAATGGGATCAGAATTTAAACTGTCAACCACGTAGTTATGATACAGGTCAACAAACATGGACGGTAAGCGTCTGTGTCTCTTTGTGTCGATACACCTGAAATGTGTGTGTTTGCCACACAGCAGCAGATAGATCATGTGACAGTCAGGCTTGCAGCCAAACACAACCTTTACACGTGCAGAACCTAGTGCGTTGTGGCCATGGCAAAATGTGTCTTGGACATGTACTACCTCCAGTGACTATTGCAACGCTGGCCAACGTAACATACAGACATATTTGGCATTTCACTCATATGGACAACCTACACGGCTCAACACACCAATGCATGCCCACAGCTATCACGCCAGGGATGTGGCACATCTCAAATGGGCAAAGACATGTCTATATGCCTTACCTCTCATCACCAGGATTGCATATAGCATAATGGAACCCTTAAGAGACGGAACCTATATTATCCGCATAGTCTCAGCCTCAATAAAACTGTTTGCATACCTTAGGAATCTACATATGACCCTGGCTTTCCCCCTGTATCTGGGCCAGCTGAATTATGTTTTACATTGCCAGATATGAATATGGAACATATGGAACCCCCCTCTCTGCACCAGAGAGACTGGCTAGTGCTGGCTCAACCGGCGTTTACAGTCCCCTCGTTCAGGATGCGCATAATGTCCTGTTTGTTTGCAGAGACCTTGCACAGGGCAATCCAGTGCCATCAGATGTACATGTTATGTGATGTGATTCTAACAAAAGGCATGTAAAGCCCCTTGTCCTCCGTGCATGAACATGTGTATCCCTCACGCCATTATACTGCAAACAATGGTTCCTGAACTGTGTGTGGGCCAGCCCATTGATATGTCCTTGCCACTCCTTCAGAGTCTATCTCTGGTCAACCCCTGTCAGCACATGTACGCCTATTGGGTATCATAGGAGACCTGAAGCAGACATGTCGTGGCCGTAGAACACCTCCTGGAACATGGGATTGTAGTCTTTTGTCAGGGTAGTATTTTCAAAACCACTCTGAGAGCACCAACACTACATTGACAAAGGGTTCAGACCTGGGATATGAGATAGCAGTGTGTAATCACATCACCAAGACATATCAGTGAATGACTATGCCTATAGCCGCATCCACAACACACAATGTTTGAACATTAGCACGTCCTCCCATGGACGCATACACACAGCATGCCTACGGAGGGGTCCAGCTGTAATTTGCAACAACAGTGGTACTTAGCTGTAGCCTGTACACAGTTGAATGCTGTAAATGTAGTTTGGCCTGCTCCTACCTTGCAGCGTGAATGTGGTGTCGCATTGCATCTACAGAGGACCCAGCTGCAGCAAAACACCCCTCAGCTAAACAGAGTGTCAAATAGACTGCATGGAGGTAGACTAATGTCACAACGTTTGCTAAACAACTGCATGGGCCAATGTATATGTCGTTATCTACACTAGAACCCAGCATTCTCTGTTGTTGCATATGCACCATCTCAGGGTGTCAGTCATGACACACCCCTGTGCTACCGTTCAATCTTTGGCTAGGAACAACATACCTTGAGTCACCTACCATGTCTGGCTCCCCCGCTTCACGTAAGCGCCAATGATGGTCCTTGCACGCATTTCATGGTTTAACATTCTGCTAAGCCTAAATCCCTATATATGTACAACAGTACTTTCTGTCACTCACCCAGGATCCTCTACACACAGGTGTGGAAGGAGAGGCCACCCATACACTCTCTGCACACTGGTGCCACCTTTGTAGCATGTACATATAGGTTGTGGACACAGGATTTGCCATGTTTTGCGTGTAGGTCAAGATAGCATAGTGAATTCCCTGTAAGAGGTGATCTGCAGGAACAGCAGCAGTAGGTAATCCCACACCACCCATCTACCCTTGTGGGTTGTGTCTGTCTGTCTATGTCTCTGTCAGTCTCCCACTACCTTTTCATAGTTCCGCCCTGTGTAAGATGTATACTGTACTTGAGAGAGCCATGTTGGACAGGGGCGAAGGCAGCACATGAACACTGTGGGATGCTGCCATAGATGTTCACAAAGGATGTGGTTTAGCATGGACCCACATGCTCCCTTGCCACACACATTATGCACATGTGAAGACATATGTCTGTTGCCCATGGGGATCCCCAGTGACAGGTGATGAACTATGCTATACATGAGACACACACAGAACAGTGGGGCTGTAGCAGCAATACGTTGGCCACACGGATGTGTGTTTGTATGGGTGACCCAGCAGAAGGTTGACCTGTCAATAATGCCCCCAACTTTTCAATTACCATCCACAGGTCGAGGATCTCTGGAAGAAGGGCAGGGAGCCATGCCAACTACCTCCAGCGAATCCAGGGTGAGAGCTCCCAAAAGGTTGAATTTGAGTTTTCTCAAGGTGTCTAATCAGTAACAGATGTCCCATTGGCAACAAAGCCTGTGTGGCCACTGCATATGTAGACGTGCTAGATGCGAGACCTAACAGAGTTCTGATGCTTGTCGTCTTCCACAGATGGTGATGTCCCTGACGATTTGCCCAGCACCTCCGCACACCTCCTGAGATGTCCCGCCACACCACATGCGGACGAGGTGGTGGTCCTCATCACATCGGAGGAGGAGGAAGAGGAAGAGGAGGAGGAGAAGGAGGAGGTGGTGGTGGAGGCACCCACAGAAGCAGCTCCAGCAGATGTGACCCACCAGGGGCCAGATGGCCGTCTGGAAGAGCTGATTGGGGGGGGTGCCAGGGGGGAGAGAGGGTGTTGCGGATGTGCAGGGGGTGGGGGACGTTGGGGAGGGGAGCCGGGGGGGAGCCAGGGGGGGAGGGGAGCCAGGGGGGGAGCCAGAGGGGGTGTGGAGCCAGAGGGGGAGGGGAGCCAGGGGGGGAGCCAGGGGGGGAGCCAGGGGGGGGAGCCAGGGGGGGAGGGGAGCCAGAGGGGGTGTGGGAAAGTGATGTGGAAGACAGGTCATCACAGGGCACTGTGGGCTCCCCCCAGCCACAACGGGTGTCGCCACCATGCAGGGCCCCACCCAGGGGCTACGCAGATGCCACCACACAAACACCTGAGACAATGTGTGTGTGTGGTGGCAGATGCGTGGACAACTTGTCTGGGGCCCTGCATGCAATGGAACAACGGCTCCACCAGCTGAGCCACTCACAGCAGTGGCTTGCGGGAGTCATTGAGAGGGTGGTAGCCGAGGTGGTCCGTCTACCATGTCGCCAACCACCCCCTCAATGGCGTCACTGGCGTCAGTAATGGCGCTAGTGATGTCCACATATGTGCCCTGTGCTGCCCTGTCTTCCATCACTGGGCATGCTGAGGGAGGGTGGGGGGCATGTGGGGTGGGGGATTGTGGATGGGACTTTGTTCAGGGCGTGTGGGGGTAAGGGGCGGTGGAGGGTGTGTTGGGGGGGGGCGGGTGATGGTATTATCCCCCTCCCTGCAAATGTAAATAGTTATCCCCTTTTTGGTTTGGTTTTTATTAAAAAAATGTGAAACACACCTTGTAATGCTTGTGTGCCTCACTCAGCATAAGACTGTGGATGGCAGCATGTGATGTTTTGTGCAGACAGATATGGTTTTGAAGGGTAAACATGCTGGTGATAACTCAACAGTACGTTTGGGTGGTTGACCATGTGTGTAGGTGTCTGATAAGAGTTTCTTGCGTCATATGTTGCACCGTAGCACCTGTCCCAGAGTCACATAAGTCTCACGTTAGGGAATAGATGAACCACATATTTGAACATATATGACCAACGGAAAGATTCCTGTTACGCATTTCTGCCACTGTCACATGCATCACCTTGGTGGGGTGGACGGCATGTGATCATTAAACTAGGCACAGCAAGGGTTACACATATGCCACCAATTATTCATGTATGAGGGGTTGGACACATTGATGCGTATGGCAACGACACAGGCAATGTACAACATAGTTCCCCTGTTTCGACATGGATGTGTGTGCACACTGTGCCAGTGCAGCTCACAGACTGTGATGACACAATGTGCACAGGACACCTTGCATATGTAAGCATCATAAACATAGTAGCTGCCTGTGGCAAGGTAGCTGCAGCACGGGACCGGGTTCCAAGTCATGTAGTATGGGCCCCCCCCCCCGCCATTTCATAGATACACACGGGACCACATGGACAGTCAGTGGATACACACAGTGTATGTAGTTAATGCCAGCTGTTTATTGTCACAGCTTTTAAGTCATATTAATGTAGTTATACTAACATGTCAATCATAAGTATGTGATTTCCATCACAGCCGTGTAAAAGACACACTATGAACATAGGAGTTTCATCTCTGAGTTCTTCAAATATAACACATACAAACATTTTCAAAACAAGATGAACTATATACATAGATGCTGCAAATGATCATTGCAACAGAGACAGGCTTAGACAATGTTTAACAAAACTGAGGATAACATCATAGTTTAACGACGACGTGGTCGGCCACGCCTGCCGCGTTGGCCCCTCCCCCCTCGTGGGTCAATGGCCACCTCAGGAACCAGCGGTGGTGGTGGTGGTGGTGCAGGTGCAGCTCGGCGCATGACATCAAGCATGCCCTCAAGGGCTTCACATATCCGTGTGAGGGGCATGGCTCGTACCTCCCCACGTGATTGGCGAAGCTCAGCACACACCTCCCTCGTGTTCTGCTGCACTGCAATGCGTATCCTGTCCAGAACGCGTAGGATGCCTGTGCATGGGATACAGAGTGGTCTATGAGATAACTCTCCACCAATACACCGTAATAAACATACATGTCATGCACATCCAACACTATTGAATATGTGATAGGGCAGAGTCCAATTTTCACATGGAAAGAGTTAACACACATAATTAACACAGTGTTAGAGGTCTTCAAACCCTAAACGACACTTTACAGCACCTAGATGTAGGAGGACAACACCACAATCTACAGGATGTGCAGACACACCCAAATACTACCGACGTCGCAAAAGGATTGTGCAATGATAACTATCACCTTTCCATTGTGTAGGGGAGGTGCAGCATGCACCACACACAAATAACTGTGCTGAGCAGCATTAGGGAGGGACAGTGGAAGGTATAGAAAACGCCAGGAACAGTGTGACCACAGCTGGAGTGATTAACACAATTGTTCATGGTTACAGGAGATAGTTTTGGGAATCTGTGGGATGCAATGTAAGGACAGGGATATGACAGCTGATGTGCACACGTGCAGTGCTGCTGCACATATGTGAGACCTGAGGGTTTCAGCAAACCTTGTGTAACACAGAGGACGGTTTGTGGAGATCATATATTAGGCAATGAGACAAATATGGAGGGTTTGGACAAAGCTGCCAGAGTCACAGAGGGACCCACCATAGGTGGACCATACCAAGGGAAACAATGACGGTGTATGATGTGCAAGACACAGCTAGTGGTACTAACTGTTGAAGGGCATTGAAAGCCTGAGTTGGCAGGGTCTGTTTCGGATGTCAGTAGGCATGAGGGGTGGTAGAAGGTGGTTGTCTAGTCTTTTACATTACAACATAGGCATTCCTCAGACATATGTGTTTATGTGTGTGAGTTCCAAACAGGGCTAAGCCATTCATTGATCAATTATCTATTTGCACAGGGACCGCCATTCCAGGGGTCCACACGCATGGGACATTTGTTTTTCCCAACTACCACAGATGATTTGCCTACCCACCTCACCCCGCTGACGTGGCCCCAATGACAGAATGGTTTGTCCTGCAGGTCTCCCACTGTTCTGTTATTACCTCAGCAATGACTTAGATGATTTGTAGATGGAGAGTGTCTCCCTTCCGTGTGTGTTTAGGACACATGAGCGCATTTGATGATTTGCCTAGGCTCTGTTAGACACAAGGGTGCGATGGATAGGGTATGTATTGTCAGACGGCTGCCTGGGTGAGAATGTTCACAGTCTTGGCAAGTGCATATATCAATATGATTTGCAAGGGATTGTGGGCAATGCAGTCCATTCACATCAGACACAGCTGCTCACAATAATTAGTTGTGCTTGAGTGTAAAGCCAATAAGATATTTATTTATGGGGTTATTTCTCCCAACACAGATATGCTTGGTAGCACATAAAACAGGATACTTGCTTTCAGTGTTAAACTTGGAAAACAAAATCAGGAAAAACAACAGCTGAACTTGTCAGGCAATCAAAGCAAAAGAATAAAGACCTGGTTGTTAACAAACTGGTCTTTTCTGTAGGCTTTAGCTAATATTTTCTTAGCAGTGTATCAAACAACAAACAAAATCCACAAAGAAGGGAAAAAACTGTTCTTTTCAGGTTAACTTCTTATATCTTCACACATAGATTCAGAAGTGATTCCCTCAGAGCTCACAAGCAATTAGGTAAGGCTCAATTGCTAGCAGTTACCCAGCTGAAACCCCTTAGCTGGCTTGCTTTCTACTGCGTGGCCAAAAATCCTACTCAGGAGCTTTTCTGAGTAGATTAAAGAACAAGTTTGTATTTCTTTGTGATGGTTGCTGTACTTTGTAACAGAAAATTACCAAAGGAGTTTAGACAGAGAGCAATCCATGTAAACACAGCCTTCATCAGCCACCTCTCCCCCTTCTTCAACAATCGTGGGTTCAATATCATGGATTGGCACAGAGGAATTTCTCAATGGAGCACTATCTGGACAATACTTGCTTCCCTGCTGTCTTTCAAGGGTATAGCTAGGGCATAGATCAGTGTTCATACCTGAGCTTCCATTGCTGTTAGAGTTCCTCTCTAAATAGCCTGGCCAGTATGTATTCCAGTTCTTATGTCCCGCCTTCCAATCCAGATCCCTGGACACTGGATCTCTCTTCACATACCTTCTGGCATGGGTCTTAGGGTCCCTTCCAAGTGCAGCCGTCTCCCTCACAGGTACCATCTGGAGATTCCTAGCTCTGCAGCCCCATTCCAATGGCTTTCCCCAGTCCAATGGTGTATGCTGGCCCTTGGAATGCCTTCCAGTATACGTACTGCTCTGGACTCCTATAGACCTCCCAAAGGCTTTTCTCTTCTTTCTTCCAAAGGGTTTCTTGCCCTTTCTGTCCGTCCGGTTTGGCTTCTGCTTCTGATGATCCTCCAGATGAAACTGAGGATAATTCTGAGGATAAGGATTCTGAGGATCATTCTCTGTAGAATAAACTCTACCTTTATTCTGCTTTGATGAGTGCTCCACCCTAGCACAGCGCAGCTGTGCTGAATCAGACCCTGCCCTTTGAGATGAGTGCTTAGGGATTACCTCATAGCCCTCCTGATTGAACACACGTTTCCCCACTTCAGCTCCTCTAATGGCTGTTGAAAACCTGGTGCATTCTGGGACTGGTAGTCTTTTATGGGAAAATTCTGTTTTCTTATTTCTACCAGAACTGACAAGTTGCTTGTTCAGAGTCACTTAACCTTTTCTATAGCTCCTTCCTGAGCTATGATAAGCTTCTTTATCACATACCCCCCTGCTTAAGTTATTACGGACTGGTTTAACTGATGAAACTTCTTCCCTACAGTCCGTAATACGGGAAAGGGCATCCGCATTCTTGTGTAACTTCCCAGCACGATGTTCCACTTGAAAATCAAATGCCTGTAAGGCCATGTACCAGCGTGTCAACCTGGCATTGTGGTTCTTCATTTGCTGCAACCACTTAAGTGGGGCATGGTCTGTGACCAACTGGAACTTTCTCCCTGTAAGGTAAAACCTTAACGCCTCCACTGACCACTTTATAGCTAAACATTCTTTTTCTATTGTGGAATACTTTTGTTCAGCCGGTGACAACTTCCTGCTCAGGTACATCACAGGATGCTCCTCCCCTTCATGACACTGGGATAGAACCGCTCCTAGCCCTACATCTGATGCATCCGTTTGAACCAGAAAGGGTTTCCTGAAGTCCACCCCTTTCAGTACCGGTCCTGTACACAATTTTCCTTTTAAGACTGAAAATGCTTTTTCAGCTTCAGGTGTCCACTTTAGCTGGTTTGGACAATTCTTCCGCAGCATATCCGTGAAAATTGCACTTTCCTCTGCAAATTGTGGTATAAATCTGCGGTAGTATCCAATAAGTCCTAAGAAACTTCTTAGTTGTTTCTTTGTTGTTGGAGGAGGAAAATTCCTGATGCTATTTACTTTACTCATTAGAGGTTTAATTTTTCCTCTTCCCACTAGGTGGCCCAGGTATTTTACCTCCCTATTTGTAAAGGCACACTTCTTCGGGTTTAAAGTGATTCCCGCTTGCTTCATGGAGCACAAGACTGCCCTGATCCTCTTTAGATGCTCCGCCCAGGTGTTACTATGGATTATGACATCATCCATATATGCAAAAGCATAATTCTGGTGGGGTCGAAGTACCTGATCCACTAACCTTTGGCAGGTAGCTGCCGCTCCATGCAGTCCGAAAGGCATCCTCTTGAACTGGAAAAGGCCAACGGGGGTGCTGAATGCAGTCTTCGGCTTCGACTCCCTGGTTAGAAGGATTTGCCAATATCCTTTTGTCATATCAAGGGTGGTTAAGTATTAAGCCTGTCCCAGCTGGTCCAACAGCTCTTCAATTCTTGGCATTGGATATGCATCAAAAACTGATATTGCGTTTACCTGCCGGAAGTCAATACAAAATCTTAAAGATCCATCAGGCTTCGGCACCAGGACTATGGGGCTATTCCAGGGACTCTTTGACTCCTCTATTACTCCCATGTCCAACATCTCCTGGACTTGTGCCACTACTTCCTGTCTCTTGGCTTCAGGCAAGCGGTATGGCCTTTGACGAATTAATTTCCCCAGTGGAGTTATTATTTCATGGGCAACCAAATGTGTCTCCCCAGGTATGGGTGTCAACACATCTGGAAACTCTTTGAGCAATTTCCTAATTTCTTCCTGTTGTACCACTGTCAGGTCCTCACCTATTTGGGGCTCTGATTTTTCTTTACAATCAGATACCTGGGGTCCCAAATCTTCCTCTTCATTCACCTCCCTCTCTCGGGCACAGGTGGCAGCTAGGCTTTTAACCCCTTTGACGTCAGTAGAACCAAAGCCTTTGGTTCCACGCTCAGAATTTTCCAGGGATGTGACCTCCTCCACAGGTGGAAAACCCAGCCTCTCACAAATCAATTGGGCAATTCTGTCTCCTGTCTTCACGTGATAATCATTCTGTCCAAAATTAAATAACAGAACTTTAATATCGCCCCTGTAATCGGGATCAATTACTCCCGCACCCACATCGATGAAATATTTAAGGGCTAATCCGGACCTTGGGGCTACTCTCCCATAGCATCCAATAGGTATTTCCACTTGGAGACCGGTGTCAACCAGGGCTCTCCCTTGGCTAGGTACAGTCACATTTTCTATACCCAGCAGCTTGAGGGGTTGCCCGCTTAGGAGCTTGGGCCTTTTCTGTGACCCTATGGTACTTTACGACGAATGTCTGCTTTGGGGTAGCTTGGTCTTCTGGACGCTTAACCATCTTTTTAGCTGGGGTCTGAGGACTTCCAAATAAAGGCCCGGGAGCTATTACCATTAATCCTTCTCCCTCCTTCTTTCCTAGTCCTTCCACTAGACCCTGCTTAAATCTTGGCCAGTCTCTTCCTAGAACCAAATCAAAGGGTAGCCTAGGCACCACTGTTAACAGGACTTCCTCTTGTTTCCCCAGGCACTTAACCTTTAGCCTATAGGTGGGATATGATGTTGCAGCACCATGAATGCATCTGATGTGAACTTGGCTTTCAGGGGTTCTAGGCACAAATCCTTCTTGGGCCTCTATTCTCTTCCAAAGCCTTTTTGACATCATACTCTGGTCTGCCCCAGAGTCTAACAGAGCATTTGTGGTAATTCCCTGCACATCAACCATCAAAAGAAATCCTTCTTTGGGCTGTTTTAAATCCACACCCATTTAGCTAGCGTGTGTCTGGCATCCCTTTTCTAAATGTCCCCATTTTCCACACTTGAAACATTTCTTTCTACTCCACTGTGTCATCTGGTTTGGCACAGTACATTTATTTCCAGAAACATTTTTAATTATTTTCTTTTCTGATACAGCACAGCTTGCCTCAGCACCCATCTTCAGAAGGCCAGCCATTCTATGGCAAGCCTGCGTGGCTTCCAAGAATCTCTCTGCTAGCATGGTTGCCTCTCCAAGATTTTGGCAATTTTGCTGTATAAGGAAAGTGTGCAAATCTTTAGGCACCGCAGACATAAATTGTTCAAGCATAATAATGTCTAATAACATTTCTACCGTCTTTTGCTCAGGCTCCAACCATTTTACAGCTAATCCTCTGATTCTCTGACTCAGAGCCCTGGGTGTTTCACCCACTCTCAATGTAGTAGCTCTAAACATTCGCCTATACTCTGAAATAGACAACCCTAGGCGATCTCTAATAGCAGCCTTTACATCCTTATAATTCAAAGCCTGGACTGCTGGCATTGCTCTATAAGCTGCAAGCGCCTCTCCAGTTAATGAGGCTGCCAGCCTTACTGCCCACTGGGTCTCTGGCCATGCTAATGCTTGTGCCACTCTTTCAAAAGACTCTAGAAAATCATCAACATTATCATCTGGAGTTATCTTCCCAAAACTAAATGCCCCAATTCCCTGATTGAGTCCCACACTGTCCACATGTGGTATACCAGTATTTACTGCTGGTCTTGCATCCGGTCCACTTTGGTTCTGCAGTTGAACTAGGGCTTGCACCAGATCAAGCACTGGCCTCTGCTGGTCCATTAAGGCTTTCATAGCAGTGTCCTGAGCCTGCTGTGCTAGCTCCTGCTGCTTGCTAAACTGGGCTGCCATCCACTGAGGTAGTTCCCTTGGATCCATCTTGATCCCTGCAAGAAGACACAAAAAACCCCCACAGTGCACCACCTTCCAAACAGGTGGGGGTTTTTTTCTTCTTTTTGTTTTCAATTACCCCTGTGCCTTATTCCCATCCACCACTAGACATGCCCAGGTACTTGTTACCTTATGCCAGTGATGAATCCAGCTCTGCACAGGGTCTTTTCTTCCTGGAACAGAACAGCCACCCCTCCTCCAAAGTGCAGTTGAGGGAAAATCTTTTCTTTCAGCTTTTAAGCTTGAACTGTCTTTTCCTTCAGACTTAAGTTGTAATCCTTTAGCAAGTAAATCCCTTTGCGCAAAAGCAATCCGAAAAACTACGCCATTTGTCAGACGGCTGCCTGGGTGAGAATGTTCACAGTCTTGGCAAGTGCATATATCAATATGATTTGCAAGGGATTGTGGGCAATGCAGTCCATTCACATCAGACACAGCTGCTCACAATAATTAGTTGTGCTTGAGTGTAAAGCCAATAAGATATTTATTTATGGGGTTATTTCTCCCAACACAGATATGCTTGGTAGCACATAAAACAGGATACTTGCTTTCAGTGTTAAACTTGGAAAAACAAAATCAGGAAAAACAACAGCTGAACTTGTCAGGCAATCAAAGCAAAAGAATAAAGACCTGGTTGTTAACAAACTGGTCTTTTCTGTAGGCTTTAGCTAATATTTTCTTAGCAGTGTATCAAACAACAAACAAAATCCACAAAGAAGGGAAAAAACTGTTCTTTTCAGGTTAACTTCTTATATCTTCACACATAGATTCAGAAGTGATTCCCTCAGAGCTCACAAGCAATTAGGTAAGGCTCAATTGCTAGCAGTTACCCAGCTGAAACCCCTTAGCTGGCTTGCTTTCTACTGCGTTGCCAAAAATCCTACTCAGGAGCTTTTCTGAGTAGATTAAAGAACAAGTTTGTATTTCTTTGTGATGGTTGCTGTACTTTGTAACAGAAAATTACCAAAGGAGTTTAGACAGAGAGCAATCCATGTAAACACAGCCTTCATCAGCCACCTCTCCCCCTTCTTCAACAATCATGGGTTCAATATCATGGATTGGCACAGAGGAATTTCTCAATGGAGCACTATCAGGACAATACTTGCTTCCCTGCTGTCTTTCAAGGGTATAGCTAGGGCATAGATCAGTGTTCATACCTGAGCTTTCATTGCTGTTAGAGTTCCTCTCTAAATAGCCTGGCCAGTATGTATTCCAGTTCTTATGTCCCGCCTTCCAATCCAGATCCCTGGACACTGGATCTCTCTTCACATACCTTCTGGCACGGGTCTTAGGGTCCCTTCCAAGAGCAGCCGTCTTCCTCACAGGTACCGTCTGGAGATTCCTAGCTCTGCAGCCCCATTCCTCTGGCTTTCCCCAGTCCAATGGTGTATGCTGGCCCTTGGAATGCCTTCCAGTATACCTACTGCTCTGGACTCCTATAGACCTCCCAAAGGCTTTTCTCTTCTTTCTTCCAAAGGGTTTCTTGCCCTTTCTGTCCGTCCGGTTTGGCTTCTGCTTCTGATGATCCTCCAGATGAAACTGAGGATAATTCTGAGGATAAGGATTCTGAGGATCATTCTCTGTAGAATAAACTCTACCTTTATTCTGCTTTGATGAATGCTCCACCCTAGCACAGCGCAGCTGTGCTGAATCAGACCCTGCCCTTTGAGATGAGTGCTTAGGGATTACCTCATAGCCCTCCTGATTGAACACACGTTTCCCCACTTCAGCTCCTCTAATGGCTGTTGGAAACCTGGTGCATTCTGGGACTGGTAGTCTTTTATGGGAAAATTCTGTTTTCTTATTTCTACCAGAACTGACAGGTTGCTTGTTCAGAGTCACTTCACCTTTTCTATAGCTCCTTCCTGAGCTATGATAAGCTTCCTTATCACAGTATACAAACATTGTCTTAGATGAGACGCAATGCGAACTATGTTTCTGTCTGCAAACCTTAGGGCCCTCCAGAGGGACGTAGCGGAGTGAGGGCCTGTTTCCCATACCCCCCCCCCCCCCAACGCTCCAATCTGCTACTGGTGCAGCAACTACACAGTGCATATTGGCAATACATCACAGAGCCAATGGGGGTGTGGAGGTGAGGGCGTGACATGCGTAGGGGTGTTGCTTGTGTTGGGTTACAACACAATATGTGTTTCTATTGAGGGTTTACAGCGTAAGATGGCATTTGTGTGGTGCTAGGACCCTTCGGTCTATGGGGAGTTTGGATCACTCATGAGCTGTGGAATGCAGGCCCATGTCTGCTTTAGGGATTTGGGTGTTGCAGAGATAGGCCTGCACATGAGATGTTTGGGGGATGTTGTGTCTTACATTGTCTGGTGTGGCTTTTGGGGTTACAATACGATGCGTGAGTTGATTGCACTGTTTGTAGCATCATGGATGTTATTATGCTTACGTCACCGTGTGTGATGTTGACGTAGGTTTGACATGGGATGGGGTTGTGTTGTAGGACAGGACTATGTATGGTCTGCTGGGGACGTTTGCGTGACTAGTGGCCGATGAGGGGTTTTCAAACTGTTAATGGATGACTGAGGTCTTTTAGAAAATTGCCTGTTGCAAGGACTGCACTGAATTGGATGCTGGGTGAGTCAGGAACTGCAAGGCAGTCGATGCTGGCGAATGAACAGAATGTGATGGTGCTCTGACACTTTAAGGCAGAGAGGTATATATGTTTTGTGTGGGAGGGGTGATACATTTACCATATACCTGTTCTTGTGAGGTTATGTGTGGTTTGAGGAGGCCATGATGAGCACTTGAGCAACTGTGAGGGAAGTGCGGGACAAACAACAGGGAAATGATGGGTATGTTCAGGCAGCAGGTAAATGTTCTGATGGACAGAACAATATATTTGAACGGTCAGCCAACTAGACATGTGACGATGGTGAGTGAGCACAACTCATGCAGAGTCCTGCTGAATGTGGCTGAATCAATTGCAACTTGAAAAAACATGTAAAATATGTCAGAATATACCATTTCTTTTAAATTTTGCAAGACATATGTGGTTAACTGTGTCTTATGCAAATGACAATGTATGTTTCACTGTAGTGCTTGATCATAGATTTCATTATTGTTACCTCAGATCTCATTCACATGTTCACTTCTACACTGTTGCCTTTCATTCCATGGTTGCCTTGTTTGTCTCGAGTTTTAATGTTTGTCCTAATGTAAGTGACATTTGGTAGCTGATTTATGATGTTGTATGGTTGTATTTTGAAAGGCAATTGAGGTAATTTGATTCTGTCACTCATACTTGACATTGACAATTGCTACCATTCCCCAGTACATTCTGTAATGTTTTGCTGTGATATTGTCAGTGTTGTGGTTTGCTAGGTTGTGTATGGTGATGTCTGAATCCAGGTATTGGGGTCAGGATACAGTGTGTATGATATTGTCTCTACATGGGCAGATTTTGTAGAGGTTCCTCCTGTGTATTGTCTTTTGCAGTGCAGTGTAAAGAGTGGTTAAGGTGTTAGTCCTTTTTTTATCCATATGGTGATTAATATGCATGTGTCATACTCATCATTGTATGGTTACATACAACACCTATGTCACGTTAGCCACCTATGATAATGGGGACCATCACAGACTAATGACACATAGGCCCTCAATCAGACTGGGATGTATTTGCTCACAACGGATGCGATTTGGTGATGGTTTGGTGGGGTTACTGACAGGGGACATGTTGGTGGGCTTGTCTGTGTGCAATGCAGTTTATGTTTTTTTTAAACGTTCCAGGAAAATGGCACTATGTGCTTTCCCAAACAACACAGATATAATTTGTGTATGCTTGATTCACCTCTGGAACTCCTTGTCTATGGGTGACCTTACACATTTGCTAAGCTCTCTGCATATGCTATTTTTTTCTTACCTTGAGAGGCAGACTGTGGGTAATGGTGGCTTTGTGAGGTTACATCACAGAGGAAGGTTAAATTGACTTATATATGGTCTTTGTTTTGGATGACTATGGGTTATTTGTCATACTGTTGTTTACAAGACATGTGAGTGTCTGCAAAGAGGCATACTGGTGTTAGGCCACTGTCTGCATTTTTTTTATTAACTGAGAACGTGCTGCACCTTACACAACATTGCTCTTAGGTCTGCATCTGTGTGTCTCACCTGACCTTAGGCTGTTGTGATTTGTAACATGCTAACCTCATTTACCATAGCACAAACCATTTGTTCCTCACATGTCCCATATAAATGAGCCATACATGTCACATTGTGTAAAGTAAAGTAGAAACATCCAGCACACAAACAACAACTACAGAGTAGTGGTGCTTGTGTTGTGGTTGTGACAGTCCTTTTTCACCCACCTTCAGCATCGCGATGTGTTGATGCACCATAGGCCTTCATCTCCGCCATCATCATCTCTGGGACAGATGTAGCTGTGCCTACGGACGGACTGGGTTGTTGCGTGTGCTCGATTGCTGCAGCACCCAGTGGTGATCTGGTGTGTACGGGTGGCTCCAGAGACTCCTCACCTGCACTTATGCTGCCCCCTGAGACTGCAGGCTCTGCCTCGACCAGACTCATTGGGATTGGGATTGGGATGTCCACCTGATCCTCCTCCTCCAAAACATCCTCCTCCTCCTCTTCCTCCTCCTCAGCCCCCATTTCACTGTAGTCACCTGGATTGTGAACAGAGAGAGAACACATATGTTTAAGCAATCCACATATGTTTACGTGTGTGCTACAGACACCACATACATGATGTTTTGGGTTGGCGCATTTGTGCTGCATACAGTACCCAATACACCATCCCATACGTGTGTGTCCACACCATGTAGCTGTTCCTGTGCCACATGTGTGTGCTTTGGCAGAGCACAGATTGAATGTTTGCCATGTTTCTGGTCATGTTTCAATTGCAAACGTTTCACCATCCCCTCCATTTCGGCATCTATGCCACATATGTACACACATGCCTGTGGATGCCCACACCCTTACATCTGATTTTGCCATACACTGTATGTCTGTGTTGGATACTGAATATGGCACATATTTGTTCTGACATATTATGTGCTTATTGCTACATGTGATCGGCAGTGACCCATTGTGCAGCGGACGACAAGTAGCCAGCTCCTCTGCCCCACTGAGATGCACATGTTGCACTGTGCTGATACAATGACACACAAATATGACCTGATCGATGGCCCTCACACTCATACAGGGGATGGTAATCACAGGTGCTGTGTTGGTGTAGTGACAGGTGTGTGTGGGTTTCATAGTTACAGATGTGTAGGGGATGGTTTGAAAAAGAAAGTGCTTATGTTGACCAGGGACCTGTCAAACAAACAGTTTGTAGAAGGATATTTCACACACATGTGCCACCAGGATAGCAAAATGATGTTGATTTGGTCACACGTATGAAAGTGTCTGTGCAGATGACTGATCTCTAAGGAATGGTAATAATACACCTGAACCTGTAGGTGACGCTTAGTATACATACCTGCTCGAGGATGTGCAGTATCTAGGGCCTCAGGCAGTCCACGGAGGTAGATTTTTATTTATTTATTTATTTAACAGTTGCTTATATACCGCTACCTTCCACAGATCAGGTGCGGTTTACAATGAACAAGAATGAACAGATTTACAAGTCTGTTTTACATGGAACATTTGTTAACTAGGTACAATGTAGCTGTTTTACATGGAACATTTGTTAACTTGGTACAATTTTGCAATATACATTAATCATGAATGACTAAATATGGTAAAACTTGTTAAATAACAAACGAACTTATTTACATATTTTGATTTATTACATATATCTATATACAGGATTTACAAGTAGTTATTTATTCGATTTTAATTGTAATTGTAGTTTGCTAGGAGAATTAGAGTTGGTGTACCCTAGGTTGTTATTAACCATTACCTGTCAGAGGTAAGGTATTTTCAAGTGTGCCAAAATGGGAGGTGAATAGATAAGTTTTTAATTTCTTGCGGAGTTCCTTTGCATCATTTAATGCTCTTATTTCTTCAGGGAGGGAGTTCCATAGGGTGGGAGCTGCATGTGAGAACGCTTTCCTATTAGTAGTCTTTTTAGCAGTTGTGAATTCTTTCGGGATCCTAATTCTGTTCGTGTGGCCTCTCCGAAGCGAAGTTTGGGATGTGTCTTTGGTGATAAGTTTTGTCAAGGGGACTGGGGCCATTGTGTTTAAAGTCTTAAATGTGGTGATAATCAATTTGTGATTTATTCTGGATTGAATTGGGAGCCAGTGAAGGTTTGCTAGTATAGGGGTAATGTGTTCAAATGGTGGAACCTTCATTACAATTCTTGCTGCTGCATTTTGGGCAAGTTGGAGTCTTTTAATGTTTTGTTTTGTTGTTCCTAGTAGGGTGAGATTTGCAAAATCAAAGTGTGGTGTGATGATGGCCTGTACAATGCTCAGAAAATCATGTAGAAGTACAAGATCAGTTTGCTTTTCTCTGATCAGAGAAAGGCTGAACTTTTACAGAGCTCTGCTAGTGAGTGGATTTTTGCCTCCTGGGACATCTTACTGTGAGTTCTAGCTGTTTATTTAATTATTTACTGTTTGTCTAACTGTTGTTTGTTTAATTATTTAGTGTTTGTCTTAGTGGTGTGCAAGTTTCAGCCTTCTCAGCTGTACTTACCTTGCCTCTCTCAACTGGGCTTTGTGTGGTAGCCATTTTGAATTAATCTCTCTCCCCAGAGCCTGTTGTTTGTTAAGCTTTTCCTGTCCTTGCCTGCCTGAGTGACTCCTCCCCCTGTGTGTGTGGTAGCCATTTTGAATTAATCTCTCTCCCCAGAGCCTGCTGTTAAGCTTTTTCCTGTCCTTGCCTGCCTGAGTGACTCCTCCCCCTGCCCCCCTCCCCCTGAGGTATCCTGTAACCTTGTTCCTGTTTTCTCCACGTGTGCATAGGCTGTTTTAGTTTGCTTTTCTCTGATCAGAGAAAGGCTGAACTTTTACAGAGCTCTGCTAGTGAGTGGATTTTTGCCTCCTGGGACATCTTACTGTGAGTTCTAGCTGTTTATTTAATTATTTACTGTTTGTCTAACTGTTGTTTGTTTAATTATTTAGTGTTTGTCTTAGTGGTGTGCACGTTTCAGCCTTCTCAGCTGTACTTACCTTGCCTCTCTCAACTGGGCTTTGTGTGGTAGCCATTTTGAATTAATCTCTCTCCCCAGAGCCTGTTGTTTGTTAAGCTTTTCCTGTCCTTGCCTGCCTGAGTGACTCCTCCCCCTGTGTGTGTGGTAGCCATTTTGAATTAATCTCTCTCCCCAGAGCCTGCTGTTAAGCTTTTTCCTGTCCTTGCCTGCCTGAGTGACTCCTCCCCCTGCCCCCTCCCCCTGAGGTATCCTGTAACCTTGTTCCTGTTTTCTCCACGTGTGCATAGGCTGTTTTAGTTTGCTTTTCTCTGATCAGAGAAAGGCTGAACTTTTACAGAGCTCTGCTAGTGAGTGGATTTTTGCCTCCTGGGACATCTTACTGTGAGTTCTAGCTGTTTATTTAATTATTTACTGTTTGTCTAACTGTTGTTTGTTTAATTATTTAGTGTTTGTCTTAGTGGTGTGCACGTTTCAGCCTTCTCAGCTGTACTTACCTTGCCTCTCTCAACTGGGCTTTGTGTGGTAGCCATTTTGAATTAATCTCTCTCCCCAGAGCCTGTTGTTTGTTAAGCTTTTCCTGTCCTTGCCTGCCTGAGTGACTCCTCCCCCTGTGTGTGTGGTAGCCATTTTGAATTAATCTCTCTCCCCAGAGCCTGCTGTTAAGCTTTTTCCTGTCCTTGCCTGCCTGAGTGACTCCTCCCCCTGCCCACCTCCCCCTGAGGTATCCTGTAACCTTGTTCCTGTTTTCTCCACGTGTGCATAGGCTGTTTTAGTTTGCTTTTCTCTGATCAGAGAAAGGCTGAACTTTTACAGAGCTCTGCTAGTGAGTGGATTTTTGCCTCCTGGGACATCTTACTGTGAGTTCTAGCTGTTTATTTAATTATTTACTGTTTGTCTAACTGTTGTTTGTTTAATTATTTAGTGTTTGTCTTAGTGGTGTGCACGTTTCAGCCTTCTCAGCTGTACTTACCTTGCCTCTCTCAACTGGGCTTTGTGTGGTACCCCCATCCCCCTGCTGAGGGTTCAGGACAGGGTACCTTGTAACTGCCCTCTTTAATAGGACTTATATACCCCCCCAGCGACACCCCAGCACCCACCCACCCCTGGGGAAATTGTAGTTTTATAGGTACTTGGACATCTTAGAGGAAAGGGGCTGCTCTCAGGTGCAGCTCTTAATCCAAATCAGTCATACACAGAGGACCTGTGATTAATTAGCTTCAGGTACACAGGGTGTATTAGGGGTATTAGATACACTTTTATTAGTATAAGCATCTACACCAATCCTTATTATATACCGATTTAAAAGACCTAAACACAAGCTTTAAACTAAGATGCAGTCAGAGGTCCAGCAACGAGATGGGGGTTCTCCAGTCTTTTGCATCGAGTGTCACATGTATGATTATCTCCCAGTTGGTGAGAGGTCCTACATATGCACTAAGTGCAGGGAGCTCTTTGCTCTCAGGGAACGAGTCCGTTCTCTAGAGGCTAGAGTAGCAGACCTGGAAGACATAAGAAAGACAGAGAAGTACATGGACGAGACCTACAGGGATATAGTCCTGAAGTCCCACCTCCAGTCTAGCAGCATCCCTGTTGCCATGGAGGAGAGAGGTCACGTGACAGGAGAGCATCACCCTGGTGTGGCAGGAAGTGATCCTGTAACTAGGACCTGTCCTCCAGGTGATGTAAAAACCCTCTCGCACCGAGGACGTTTCTCCAGGGCCATGTCCCCATGAGGGGAGGGTCAGGACAGCTGTTATAGTTGGTGATTCAATCATTAGGAATGTAGATAGCTGGGTGGCTGGTGGACGTGAGGATCGCCTGGTAACATGCCTGCCTGGTGCGAAGGTAGCAGATCTCACGCACCGCCTAGATAGGATCATAGATAGTGCTGGGGGGGAGTCTGCTGTCTTGGTACATGTTGGTACCAATGACATAGGAAAATGTGGTAGGGAAGTTCTGGAGGCTAAATTTAAGCTTTTAGGTAGGAAGTTGAAATCCAGAACTTCCAGGATAGCGTTCTCCGAAATGCTTCCTGTTCCACGTGCAGGACCCAAAAGACAGGCAGAGCTCCGGAGTCTCAATGCGTGGATGAGACAATGGTGCAAGGATGAGGGTTTTGGATTTGCTAGGAACTGGGGAACATTCTGGGGAAAGGGGGGGCTCTTCCGAAGGGATGGGCTTCACCTTAATCAGGATGGGACCAGACTGCTGGCATTAACCTTTAAAAAAGAGATAGAGAAGCTTTTAAACTAGAAAATAGGGGAAAGCCGACAGTCACCCAGGAGCGCACGGTTCGGACAAAGGTATCCTTGAAGGATACTACCAAAAGCAGTGAGGTTCCAAAAGGGAGTATAGTAGCCCAAATGCCCTTGAGTAAGGAGCAGACAGAGCATAAAGATTCCCCATTACCCATGCCTACCAATAGCCAGATTAATATTAATAAAATACAGTCTCTAAAATGCTTGTATGCCAATGCTAGAAGTCTAAACAATAAGATGGGAGAATTAGAATATATAGCATTAAATGAGAGGTTAGATATGATTGCACTCTCAGAGACATGGTGGAAGGAGGATAACCAGTGGGACACTGTGATACCTGGATACAAACTATATCGTAATGATAGAGCTGAACAAATTGGTGGAGGGGTTGCGCTCTATGTTAGAGAGGGCATTGAGTCAGAAAGGATTAAAGTTTTGCAGGGAACAAAATATGCTGTAGAATCTCTATGGATTGAAATTCCATTTACGAAGGGGAAGGTGATGGCAGTGGGAGTATACTATCGACCACCTGGCCAGAATGAACAAATGGATGATGAAATGCTCAAAGAAATCAAGGAAGCTAACAAAAGCCACAACAGAGTAGTAATAATGGGTGATTTCAATTACCCCGGTATCGACTGGGACAGTGTCACAGCAGGACAAGCTAAAGAGATAAAGTTTCTAGATGAAATGAATGACTGCTTCTTGGAGCAGCTGGTTCATGAACCGACCAGAGGGGAAGCCATACTGGACCTAGTCCTTAGTGGAACGCCAGATCTGGTGCAAGAAATAAGGGTGTTGGGACCACTTGGCAATAGTGATCATAGTATGATCATGTTTGATTTAATCAGTGGAGGACAGATAGTAAAGGAATCCACAGTACTACCTTTTAACTTTCAAAAGGGTGACTATGATAGAATGAGGAATATAGTTCGGAAAAAACTAAAAGGAGCGGTTCCAAAGGTTAAAGACTTACAGCAAGCTTGGGTGTTATTTAAAAATACTATCCTCGAAGCCCAGACCAGCTGTATTCCACGCATTAAGAAAAGTGGAAGAAAGTCCAAAAAACTGCCAGCATGGTTTAAAGGTGAGGTCAGAGAGGCTGTTGCTGCCAAAAGAGCAACCTTCAGAAAATGGAAAAAAGAGCCAAATGATGAAAACTGGAAACAGCACAAGCACTGGCAAGTTAAATGCAAAGCATTGATAAGGCAGGCAAAGCGGGAATTTGAGAAGAAACTTGCTACGGAAGCAAAAACACGAAATAAGGACTTTTTCAAGTACATTCGTAGCAAAAGGCCTGTGAGAGAGTCAATTGGACCATTAGATGATAGAGGGGTAAAAGGTGCAATAAGAGGAGACAAGGCTATAGCAGAGAGACTGAATGAATTCTTTGCTTCGGTCTTTACTGAGGAAGATGTAGGGGTGTTACCCAAGACTGAAGTGGTATTTAAAGGTGATACTGCAGAGGAATTGAGAGAAATATCGCTACACCGGGAAGATATATTACAACTATTTGATAAACTGAATAGTAGCAAATCACCTGGACCGGATGGTATACATCCCAGAGTGTTGAAAGAACTGAAATATGAGATTGCAGACCTGTTATTGGTAATCTGTGAACTTTCATTAAAATCATCTGTAATACCTGAAGATTGGAGGGTCGCCAACGTAACACCAATTTTTAAAAAGGGTTCCAGGGGTGACCCGGGAAATTACAGACCGGTGAGCCTGACGTCAGTACCAGGGAAAATGGTAGAAGCCATCATAAAGAACAAAATTACACAGCATGTAGATAGTCATGGCCTAATGGGAGACAGCCAACATGGCTTTAGACAAGGAAGATCTTGTCTTACTAATCTGATCTGTTTTTTTGAAGGTGTGCATAAACAGGTAGACAAAGGTGAGTCGGTTGATATAGTGTATCTGGACTTTCAGAAAGCTTTTGACAAGGTCCCCCATCAGAGACTTTTGGCGAAGCTAAAAAGTCATGGGATAGGAGGCAGTGTACTATTGTGGATCGGGAACTGGTTAAAAGATAGAAAGCAGAGGGTAGGGCTAAATGGCCAATATTCCCAATGGAAAAAGGTGAATAGTGGAGTACCCCAGGGATCTGTACTGGGTCCGCTACTTTTTGACATATTCATAAATGACCTGGAAAAGGGAATAACTAGTGAGGTAATCAAATTTGCAGATGACACAAAACTGTTTAAAGTTGTTAAAACCCAAGAGGATTGTGGAAAACTGCAGGAGGATCTGGATAAATTGGAAGACTGGGCATCCAAATGGCAGATGAAATTTAATGTGGACAAGTGCAAAGTTATGCACCTAGGAAAGAACAACCCACACTATAGTTACAAGATGCAAGGCTCCACATTAGAAACCACCACCCAGGAAAAAGATTTAGGAGTCATCGTGGATAACATGTTAAAACCCTCCGCCCAGTGTGCAGCGGCGGCCAAGAAAGCAAATAGAATGCTAGGTATCATAAGGAAAGGGATGGAGAATAAAACAAAGGATATTATAATGCCTCTGTATCGCTCCATGGTACGACCGCACCTTGAATATTGTGTGCAATTCTGGTCACCGTATCTTAAAAAGGACATAGAGTTATTAGAAAAAGTACAGAGAAGAGCCACCAAATTGGTGAAGGGGATGGAAGGCTACTCCTATGAAGAGAGGCTAAAAAGGTTAGGGCTCTTTAACCTAGAAAAGAGGCGGCTGAGGGGAGATATGATAGAGGTGTATAAATTAATGAATGGAGTGGAACGGATAAACGTGGATAAATTGTTTACGCTATCAGAATATAGAAGGACTAGGGGGCATGTAATGAAGCTACAGGGTAAACTATTTAAGACAAATAGGAGAAAATATTTCTTCTCTCAACGTGTAATCAAACTCTGGAATCTGTTACCGGAGGATGTAGTAAGGGCTGTTAGTATAGCTGGGTTTAAAAAAGGTTTGGACAAGTTCCTGGAGGAAAGGTCCATAAACCACTATTAAAAAGGGACCCAGGATATCAATGCTTGGCCTAGTACAAGCACTGCAGAACCTGTGTCTTTTGGGGAAACTGCTAGGTACGTATGACCTAGATTGGCCACTGTTGGAAACAGGATACTGGGCTTGATGGACCTCGGTCTGACCCAGTATGGCATTTCTTATGTTCTTATGTTCTTATGTTCTTAATTGTTTTAAAATTTTGAGTTTAAAGTAGATCTTCTTAGTGATGTTTCTAATATGTGTGTCCATACTAAGGTGTGAGTCAAGGGTGACACCCAGGTATTTCACTTCATTTTTTATAGTAATGTTGTGATTTTGGAGAGTGATGTGTGTTGGAGGTATGTAGGATTGATTTTTAGTTACTATTAATATATCCGTTTTAGAATGATTGATATGGAGATTGTGTTCTTTTAGCCAGGTTGTTAATTCAGAGAAGCATTCTGTTAACAGTTGTAGTGGGAGTGTTGGGATTGTGAATGGAATGTACATCATCATGTCGTCTGCGTATATGTGGTAGTGGACTTTAAATTTCTTGAAGATGTCACAGACCGGTTGGATATATATATTAAATAGGAGGGCAGAGAGGGCGGAGCCTTGTGGGAGACCAATTTCCTGTTTGTATGTTTTAGAAGTTTCAGTGTTAGTTCGGACGGTTTGTGTTCGATCAGTTAGATATGAGGTGAACCAATTTTGTACAGTTGAGTGGGTTCCTATTTGTTCTAGTCTGTTAAGCATTAGAGCATGGTGTACACTGTCAAACGCTGCAGAGATGTCTAGAAAGAGGAGAATGAAAGCTTGTTTATGGTTATCAATGCCTCTTATTAATGTATCGAGGAGTACTGTTAATAGGGTCTCTACACCATGGTAGGGGCGAAAGCCATATTGTTGATCATCAAGTGGGGCTGAGGTTTCTATATGATCTTGTGTTTGAGTTTGGACGATCTTTTCAATCAGTTTAGCCATAAATGGGATACTAGAGATAGGTCTGTAGGAGTTGGGTGATGTTTTGTCAAGGGTGTTATTTTTAATTATTGGACGGATTTGTGCATGTTTGAGGGAAGGTGGTAAGTATCCTTGGCGCAGCGACAGGTTGACTATGGGAAGGATAAAGGGGGATAGTGTAGTAAGGGTATGCTTGATCCAGTTTACCGGACATGGATCAAGTTGAGAGGTCGTAGTGTTAAGGTTTGAAATAGTAGTCTTGATAGTGTCTTTGGTTATAGGGTGAAAATTGGACCATTTTTCAGATTGGGGTTGGTGGGAAAGGGATAGAGGATTTGGTGTGAAAGCAAATGATTTTGCTTTATTCATATAGTGGTTTGCTAGAGTCTGGGCAGAGATATCAATATTATCGTTGCTGGTCCCATATGTGTTATTGGTTAAGTTTTGGACGATACTAAAAAGTTCTCTTGGTCTATTAATGGATTTGTTTAGTATGTTTGAGTGGTAATTTTTCTTTGCGCTATCTGAAGCTTCTTTGTACATTTTAAGGTGGCTGTGATACGCATTGTAATAAGGGATGGATTTGGTTTTGCGCCATTTAGATTCAATATTTCTCAATTTTCTCTTCATATGTCTTAAGGTGCTGTTGAACCAGGGGGCATCTCCTATTCTAGAGTAGCTTTTCTTTTTGATGGATTGTTTATAAGCAGCTGCATTGTTAATTGTTTTGTGCCAAGTTGTGACAGCTTCATCTAGGTCAGTTGGTACAAGGGTGAGATGGGGTATAGTTAGATTGATAAATTCATCAGCGTTAAATTTTGTAAATCTAGGTGGAGGGGTAATTTGTGGATTATTTTTATTGTTTCTTACAGTGTAGGCTAAGGTGAATTTGATCAGGTGGTGGTCTGACCAAGGAACAGGTGTACACTCAAGCGATGACTGGTTGAAATGTTTTTGGAAAGCATCTGGTAAAAAGACTAGATCAAGGGTTCCTCCTTTCTTATGAGTCTTTGTATTGATTATTTGGAGGAAACCCATATCTGCAATTGATTCCAAGAAAAGGGCTGAGTGTGAAGGTGGCAAGGATGGGAGGTTAAAGTCTCCTAGTGATATAATAGGGTTGGAGACTGTGGATGAGCTGAGGAGTTCTATTAGGGCATCTAAGTTTTCAGATTTTTGGTCCGGTGGCCTGTATAATAAGCAAATTTTGAAATGATCTATTTTTAAAATGATGGTGTCAATGTTATTTGGGAGATCAGATGGATGTGGTTTAGCCTTTAGTTCTTTTTTTTGTCATTATAAGAACACCACCTCCTTTTTTAGAGTTTCTGTGTGTGTGAGATATGTCATAGATGTTGGTGTTAAGTTGGTTTAGGTAAACAACATCAGAGTCGGTTAGCCAAGTTTCGGTAACACATAGGATGTCTGGCTTTTGATCATTTAGTAAGTCAGTGAAGATGGGTAATTTATTTTTCATAGATCTTGCATTTATTAATATACAAGACAATGTTTGGGTGGTTGTTGGTTGGGTGTGAAGATGGGTGAATGTGGTAGGTTTTATATGTATTAGTCTGTGATGATTTATTTTTATGTTGATGTCAATATGCATTTGAGATGAAGGGGGATCCGGGCGGGCGCTTCTCTGAATTATTGGGATTAGTTTGTAATTATTGTTATTTTGACTATTTGTCAGTGTGATAAGTGTCAGGATTATTAAACTGCTGCTTATTAGTTTTAGCCAGAAGGTGTTTGAGCAATACAGATATGTCCCAAACGTGTTGCCAGCTCTTGTTCAAGGGGCGAGAGTGTTGGTATAAGGGGCCCCCGCCACCTGTACCCATAGCATGTTGTCTCAGTCAGTGGAGTTGCTAGAACATCCCCAAGTTCCCTCAGTATTCTAGGGTGTATCCCATCCGGTCCCATTGCTTTGTCTACTTGAAGTTGAGCTAGTTTCTCACGAACACAGTCTTCTGAAAATTGCTCAAGATGTCCCTCGCTTCTGTTCTTATTTGTGGGTGTTTTCTGAGGTCCTGCTCCTGGTTCTTCATCTGAACACAGAACAGAAATATTTGTTAAGCAATTCCGCTTTATCCTTATCAGCTTCTACATATTCCCCCTTGCACCCTTGAGTCTGACAATACCACTTTTGCCCTTCCTCTTCTCACTAATATATCTGAAAAATGTCTTATCCCCCCATTTTATTGCATTGGCTATTTCCTCCTCCTTTTGAATCTTTGCCTTCTTGACTACTTTGCTAGCTTCTCTTAAGTTTTTTTCCAAATACAGATGCCTGTCTTCCTCTCTCTGTGATCTCTTGTATTTCATGAAGGCCTCCCTCTTTTTCTTCACTTTTTCAGCTACTTCCTTCGAAAACCATAGCGGTCTCCTGTTCCTTTTGCCTTTATTTACCATTTTAACAAAAAGGTTGGTTGCCCTTAAAATACCCCCTTTCAGTTTTGCCCACTGTTTTTCTACATCCCCCAGCTGTTCCCATCCCACTAACGACTCCCTGAGGTATTGGCCCATCTTCGCAAAGTTAGTCTTCCTAAAGTCTAAGATCCTCACCTTGGAATGGATTCTAACAGCCCTAGTCCTAATACTGAACCACTCCATCTGGTGTTCACTGGATGCAAAATGATCTCCCACTACAACATCAGAAACACTTTCACCATTGGTAAGCACCAAGTCCAGTATGGCCCCTTCACGTGTGGGGTCTGTTACCAATTGCCTGACTAGTTCTCCCTGTACAGAATCCAGGATCTCCTTACTTCTAGATGATACTGCAGCAGGACTGTGCCAATCAACATCTGGCATATTGAAATCTCCTATCAGTAGCACTTCTCCTTTCCTAGCAATGCTGCGTATGTCTTCAATTAACTTTCTGTCCACCTCTTCCTCTTGTGAGGGAGGTCTGTATATCACACCAATGCAAATAGATTTCTCTTTCCCTCTTTCTAGTTTAACCCACAATGCCTCCTCTCTCCCTTTTAAGCTCTGTAATTCCAAAGCTTTAATAGTAGTTTTTACATATAGTGCCACTCCTCCCCCCCTTCTTCCTACCCTGTCCTTTCTGAATAAAGTATAGCCAGGTATAGTTACATCCCAGTCATGGTTTTCTGTAAACCATGTTTCTGTAACTGCCACTAAATCCAAGTCAGCCACTCCCACCAAAGCTTCAACATCGGGGATCTTATTTCCCATGCTACGGGCATTAATACACACTGCTTTCCATATGTTACCCCTGTTACCCATTTCCATAAAGGTATTTAATGTATCACCTACCTGGGGGCTTTCACTTACCTGGGGGCTTTCTTCACCCATCCCCAACGAATCTAGTTTAAAGCCCTCTTCAGTAGATTAGCCAGTCTACTACCGAAGATGCGTTGACCTTTCTTGGACAGATGGATGCCATGTCTGCTCTGCAACCCTTGGAACAGCATCCCATGGTCTAGGAAACCAAAACGCTCTCGATGACACCATCCATGCAGCCATGCATTCATCTCCAGGATGCGAGACTCGCTGCCTTGGCCTTTACCCTCAACAGGGAGGATTGAAGAGAACACCACCTGTGCACCTAACTGCTTCACCCTCTGTCCCAGAGCCATGAAGTCACTTTTGATACATTCCAAGGTATACCTGGCAGTATCATTTGTTCCAACATGGATTAGCAACATTGGGTAATAGTCAGTGGGCTTAATGAGTCTCGGCAAACTCTCCGTAACATCTTGGATTTTGGCACCAGGCAGACAGCATACCTCTCTGGACATCAAGTCTGGTCGGCAGATGGACGCCTCAGTACCCCTCAGAAGAGAGTCTCCAACCACCACTACCCTTTGTTTCCTTCTGGTCACTGATTTTGCAACTTTGGGGTACTTGAACTCTGGTTCTTCCCTTTCCAGGGATACTTTCACCTCCTCCACTTCCAGGGCTGCCTAATTGTTCTTCAATTCAAGGGCTGGAGAAGTTGGATTGGTGATTTTGCAGGCCCTGGTGACTTGTGTCCAACCATCGACATTCTGTTGGCACCCATCTTCTCCTGTGCTGGACAGCTTGGTTGCTGCAAGAAGCATCTCATCAATGTACTTCTCAGTGTCTTGAATGCTCCTCAGCCTCGCCACCTCCTCTCTGAGTTCCTCCACTTGTTTCCTCAGAGCTTCAGCATGCAGGCACCCTGCACATGGAACCAGTCCTTCAACTGGCATTAGGACCTCTGTTTGGACCGAGGCAGAAGCTGTAAGGGGGGCAACAGCTTTAGCAATATGATTTTTCCCAGCCATTGTTCTGTTCGTGGAGCTTAGGTATCTGTTAAAGCAAAAGAGAGAGATCTACCAAGTACCAGCCGGTTTCACAGCTGTCCTTTCAGAGAAAAAGCAGTTAAATCTCTTTAATTATATTCAAAATGTGCTGGTCCAATTCTCTGTGATTTATTAAAGGGGGAGGTGCCCTATAAAGCAAGACTGCTCACTAGGGGTGGGTGGAAGTCGGGGTGGGTAGGGAGAAACTAAACCTGAGGAGGTTACTGGAGTTGAGCAACCTACTGTGCTCAAGGAAAGTTCCCTTAAAGCAGCAAAAAGAAAGTAACCTTGCTTTAAAAAATATACAAAAAACCCTTTTAAGAGCTCCCAGTCAGAGAGCTAGCAATGTAATGTAATATAATAAAACAAACAAACAAACCCTCAAATCCTTACTGTTAGTTTGATCTGTGGAGCCCTGGTTAGGAAAGCCTCAGAAGGGCAGGGCACTGGAGCCTTTTATGCAGGCTTCAACTGCACTCAGGAAACAGGCCCACTAACTCCTGATTAGGTGTTAGCAGTTTCTAAACCTGAGGAGGTTACTGGAGTTGAGCAACCTACTGTGCTCAAGGAAAGTTCCCCTAAAGCAGCAAAAAGAAAGTAACCTTGCTTTAAAAAATATACAAAAAGTGTCACATGTATGATTTTCTCCCAGTTGGTGAGAGGTCTTACGTGTGCAGTAGGTGCAAGGAGCTCTTTGCTCTCAGGGAACGAGTCCATTCTCTAGATGCTAGAGTAGCAGACTTGGAAAACATAAGACAGACAGAGGTACACAGACGAGACCTACAGGGATATAGTCCTGAAGTCCCACCTCCAGTCTAGCAGCATCCCTGTTGCCATGGAGGAGAGAGGTCACGTGACAGGAGAGCAATCACCCTGGTGTGACAGGAAGTGATCCTGTAACTAGGACCTGTCCTCCAAGAGATGTAAAACCCTCTCGCACCGAGGAAGTTTCTCCAGGGCCATGTGCCCATGAGGGAAGGGTTAGGACAGCCGTTATAGTTGGTGATTCGATCATTAGGCATGTAGATAGCTGGGTGGCTGGTGGATGTGAGGATCGCCTGGTAACATGCCTGCCTGGTGCAAAGGTAGCGGACCTCACGCGTCACCTAGATAAGGTCTTAGATAGTGCTGGGGAGGAGTCTGCTGTCTTGGTACATGTCGGTACCAATGACATAGGAAAATGTGTTAGGGAGGTTCTGGAGGCTAAATTTAGGCTTTTAGGTAGGAAGTTGAAATCCAGAACTTCCAGGGTGGCGTTCTCCGAAATGCTTCCCGTTCCACGCGCAGGACCCAAAAGGCAGGCAAAGCTCAGGAGTCTCAATGCATGGATGAGATGATGGTGCAGAGATGAGGGTTTTGGATTTGTTAGGAACTGGGGAACATTCTGGGGAAAGGAGGGGCTCTTCCGAAAGGATGGGCTTCACCTTAACCAGGATGGAACCAGGCTGCTGGCATTAACCTTTAAAAAGGAGACAGAACAGCTTTTAAACTAAATAGGGGAAAGCCAACAGTCACCCAAGAGCAGATGGTTCGGAAGAATGTATCCTTGAAGGATACTACCAAAAGCAGAGAGGTTCCAAAAAAGAGTAAAGTAGCCCAAATGCCCTCGAGTATGAAGCAGACAGAGCTTAAAAATCCCAAATTACCCATGTCTATCAATAGCCTAATTAATATGAATAAAATAGTCTCTAAAATGCTTGTATGCAAATACTAGAAGTCTAAAAAACAAGATGGGAGAGTTAGAATATATAGCACTAAATGAGAGGGTAGATATTTATTTATGTTCTCTTATATACTGTGCTATTCAGCATCAGTGCAGTTTACATTGAACATTATAACTTGGAGAAAGCTATTTTACAGGGAACGTGGGCTATGGAGGGTTAAGTGGCTTGCCCAAGACCAAAAGGAGCACCTGTGGGTCTAGAAACCCCAGTCCTTCTGGCCCAAGGTTGCTGTCCTCTAGTGGGGTTTGAACCCCTGACCTTCTGGCCTAAAGTACCTTGCCCTAACCACTGGGCCACTCCTCATTGAATATGGTTTGGAATATCAGAGACATGGTGGAAGGAGGACAACCAGTGGGACACTGTGATACCTCGGTACAAACTATATCGTAATGATAGAGCTGATCAAATTGGTGGAGGGGTTGCGCTCTATGTTAGAGAGGGCATTGAGTCAGAAAGGATTAAAGTTTTGCAGGAAACAAAATTTGCTGTAGAATCTCTATGGATTGAAATTCCATGTAAAAAGGGGAAGGCGATGGCAGTGGGGGTGTATTATCGATCGCCTGGCCAAAATGAACAAATGGATGATGAAATGCTCAAAGACATCAAGGAAGCTAACAAAATTTACAGCACAGTAATAATAATGGGTGACTTCAATTACCCCGGTATCGACTGGGTCAGTGTCACGGCAGGATATGCTAGGGAGATAAAGTTCCTAGATGAAATAAATGACTGCTTCTTGGAGCAGCTGGTTCATGAACTGACCAGAGGGGAAGCAATATTAGACCTAGTCCTTAGTGGATCACCAGATGTAGTGCAAGAGATATGGGTGTTGGGGCCACTTGGCAATAGTGCTCATAGCATGATCGCCTTTGATTTAATTAGTGGAGGAGGGATAGTAAGGAAATCCACAGTACTACCTTTTAACTTTCGAAAGGGAGACTATGATAAAATGAGGAAAAAAGTTAAGAAAAACTAAAAGGAGCAGTTGCAAAGGTTAAAGACTTACTTCAAGCTTGGGTGTTGTTGAAAAATACTATCTTGGAAGCCCAAGACAGCTTTATTCCACGCTTTAAGAAAAGTGGAAGGAAATCAAAAATACTGCCAGCATGGTTTAAAGGTAAGGTCAGAAAGGCTGTTGCCAAAAAAGCATCTTTCAGGAAATGGAAAAAAGAGCCAAGCAATGAAACCTGGAAACAGCACAAGCACTGGCAAGTCAAATGCAAGGCATTGACAAAGCAGGCAAAGGGAGAATTTGAGAAGAAGCTTGCTGCGGAAGCAAAAAACGCAAAATAAAGGTTTTTTTCAAGTACATTCGCAGCAAAAAACCTGTGAGAGAGTCAGTTGGTCCATTAGATGATAGAGGAGTTAAAGGGGCACTAAGAGGCGACAAGGCGATAGCGGAGAGACTGAATGAATTCTTTGATTTGGTCTTTACTGAGGAAGATATAGGGGTGTTACCCATGACTGAAGTGGTATTTAAAGGTGCGGAAGAATTGAAGGAAATATCGATACATCGGGAAGATGTATTACAACTATTAGATAAACTGAAGAGTAACAAATCACCTGGGCTAGATGGTATACATCCAAGGGTGTTGAAAGAACTGAAATATGAGATTGCAGACCTGCTATTAGTAATCTGTGAACTATCATTAAAATCATCTCTAATACCTGAAAATTGGAGGATCGCTAATGGAACACCAATTTTTAAAAAGGGTTCCAGGGGTGATCCAGGAAACTACAGACCGGTGAGCCTGACGTCAGTACCGGGAAAAATGGTAGAAACCATCATAAAGAATAAAATTACTCAGCATTTAGATCCGGGGTCTCAAACATGCGGGCCGCATGCGGCCCATGAGATCATCTTCTGCGGCCGGCGATGCATTTGGCCCGGAGTGTTATGCAGCTGGCCAGTAGAGTAAAAAAAATCCAAACTTGCTGCTGCTGCCGCCGCTGCAGTATCAAGCGTCCCGCGGCGCCCCTGTCCAGCAGAGTCCTCTCCTCCCTGCAGCATCACCTCCAAAATCGGCGGCTTTCAGAGCCGCGAAGAGAGAGAGAGTTTCTCTCTTGCGGCTCTGAAGAGCAGCGAGAGAGAAACTCTCTCTTCAGCTCCAAAAGCGGCAACTCAATTCCCGCCGCTTTTGGAGCTGAAGAGAGAGTTTCTCTCTTGCTCCTCTTCAGAGCCGCGAGAGAAACTGTCTCTCTCTTCGTGGCTCTGAAAGCCGCCAATTTTGGATGTGATGCTGCAGGGAGGAGAGGACTCTGCCAGGGCGCCGCAGGATGCTTGATACTGCGGCGGCAGCAGCAGCAGCAAGTTTGGATTTTTTTAAATGTACCTGTGCTGATTGGGGGGGTGAGGGGGGTTAGGACTGGTAATGGCCTATGAGGGGGGGTAAGTGAAAAAGGGCTGAGGGGGGTAAGACTGCAAGTGGGCTGATGGGGGGGGGGGTTAGGACTGGTAATGGGCTATGGGGGGGGGTAAGATTGAAAATGGGGTGATGGGGGGGGTTAAGACTGGACGTGCACTATGGGGGGGTCTAGGACTGGTAATGGGCTGGGGAGGTTGCTAGGATTGGAAATGGGCTGAGTGGAAGGGGTGCTTGAACTGCAAATGGCTGATGGGGAGGGGGGCTTGGAATGGAAATGGGCTGTGAGGGGAGGGAGCTAGCACTGGAAATGGGCTGAGTGGGGTGGAGCTAGGATTGGAAATGGGCTGATGGGGGGCTAGGACTGGAAGGGAATGGATGCTGGGTGGGGCTGGAACTAGAAGGGAGCTGATGTTGGGGGAGGATTAGAATGGGATGGAGCTGGGAAAGTGAAATGGAGAGGGGAAAAATATTTTGTCTGGGAGAGAAGACAAATCTACAATTGGCCAGGTATTGGGAGAGTAAGTAGGGATTGAGGATGGAGGGGTAAAATTTGAGTGGATGAAATAGGAATGAGGAAAGAGCAAAAGGAGAAAGATTACTATGTTAAAGCAGATGTAGAGAGAGAACGGAAAAAAAAACTACAAGAGAGAAGAAAGGATAAATGGACAGCAGACGATGGAGAGTTAGCAGAAGACATGAAGAAACCAGAAGAAAGTGGCTGGAACAGTTGCAACTGAAAAAAAATCCACACAAGGTAGAAAAATATCTCTTTATTTTGAATTTATTAACTGGAATATGTCAGCTCTGGGAAATGTGCATCATTAACGTTCGCGCTTTGTTTAGTACAAGAGGAAATTAATTTATAGTTTTATTTCTACAGTGTTGTTGTACATTCCAAGTTTGGCTTTTGGGTTTCCCAGTTTAATTATTGTCTTCCTGTTTCTAAATTGTGATTCCTTGTTTGGTGATGGTGTATGTTCTGCATGTGTAACTGAGCTGAGGTATTCTGTTTATGTAATTCCTATTTGACATTGCTACTTGTTCTCTTTCCCCAGTAGGTCATGTATTGTTCTCTGAAATGTATTGATTTAATATTTGCAGTGTTGCCTTTTGATAGGTAGAGTCTGGTGCTTTGTAAGTCCTGGTAATGCTGTTAAGATATGGCGGGTTTGCTATGGGTTCTAAATGGGCAGCGTTTGTAGTAGTTCCTAATGTGCCTGGCGGTTGGCACTGGATTATAGTAATGTAGAAATCTTTTAGTCTTTCTTTATCCATACACTCATTAAGAGGTATGTTTACTAAAAGTTAGTGTATGGTAACATTATGCAAATATTTATGCAAATGAGGCTCCTTATGCAAATGAGGCCCCGCATCTTATGCGGCCCCTGGGTTACTTTACAAGTCCTCATTTGGCCCTCAAAGCAATTTGAGTTTGAGACCCCTGATTTAGATAGTCATGGCCTAATGGGAGACAGCCAACATGGCTTTAGACAAGGAAGATCATGTCTTACTAATCTGTTATGTTTTTTTTAAAGGTGTGAATAAACAGGTGGACAAAGGTGAGTCGGTTGATATAGTGTATCTGGACTTTCAGAAAGCCTTTGACAAGATCCCTCATCAGAGACTTTCGGCAGAACTAAAGAGTCATGGGATAGGAAGCAGGGTACTATTGTGGATCAGGAACTGGTTAAAAGATAGAAAGCAGAGGGTTGGGCTAAATGGCCAATTTTCCCAATAGAGAAAGTTGAATAGTGGTGTACCCCAGGGATCTGTGCTGGGTCTGCTGCTTTTTGACATATTCATAAATGACCTGGAAAGTGGAATAACGAGTGAGGTTATCAAATTTGCAGATGACACAAACCTATTTAAAGTTGTTAAAACCCAAGAGGATTGTGGAACATTGCAAGAGGATCTTTATAAATTGGAAGACTGGGCATCAAAATGGCAGATGAAATTTAATGTGGACAAGTGCAAAGTTATGCACCTAGGGAAGAACAACCCAAACTATGGTTACACGATGCAAGGTTCCACATTAGAAACCACCACTCATGAAATAGATTTACACATCATTGTGGATAACATTTTAAAACCCTCCACCCATTGTGCAGTGGCAGCCAAGAGAGCAAATAGAATGCTAGGTATCATAAGGAAAGGAATGGAAAATAAAACAAAGGATATTATAATGGCTCTATATCATTCCATGGTGCGACTGCATCTTGAATATTGTGTGCAATTCTGGTCGCCGTATCTTAAAAAGGATATAGCGTTATTAGAAAAGGTTCAGAGAAGAGCCACCAAAATGGTAAAGGGGATGGAAGGATACCCCTATGAAGAAAGTCTAAAAAGGTTAGGGCTCTTTAACCTGGAAAAGAGACTGCTGAGGGGAGATATGATAGTCTATAAATTAATGAACGGAGTGGAACGGGTAAACGTAGATTGATTGTTTTCGTTATCAAAATATAGAAAGACTAGGGGACATGCAATGAAGCTACAGAGTAAACTATTTAAGACTAATAAAAGAAAATATTTTTTCACTCAACGTGTTATCAAACTCTGGAATTTGTTACCGGAGGATGTAGTAAAGACTGTTAGTGTAGCTGGGTTTAAAAAAGGTTTGGATAAGTTCCCGGAGGAAAGGTCCATAAACCATTATTAAGAAGGGACCCATGATATCAATGCTTCACCCAATAAGGGTGTTGGGACTACTTGGCAATAGTGGCAGTACAAGCATTGCGGAACCTGTTTCTTTTGGGGAAACTGCTAGGTACAATGACCTAGATTAGCCACTGTTGGAAATAGGATACTGGAATTTATGTACCTTGGTCTGACACAGTATTGGATGTCTTATGTTCTTATAACATTAAATTAGAAAAGAGGTTTTTTAGATGGTTGATGTTTCGAGCTTCACCAGTTACAGCTGATACATTCTGGGTAGCTCGCCCTATGTTTCTGGGGTCACATTATGAGGTCTTTTCCTGTTACAGAGATATTCATTGATGCAGTGTTCAATTTTTGGATGTTTATTTTGATGTTCTGTGGTATCAGCTTTTATTTTGTTTTGTATTTTTGGTTTAGGTTTTTGCCTGATATAAGGAGTTTTTGATTTCAATATGTTACATAGAAAGATGACATAGGAAGAAAAAGACCGTATGGCCTAACTAGTCTGTCCTCTGTTATTTATTTATTTAGACGGATTTAGTATACCGCTTTCATATCAACTACAATAGTTCCCTTTTTTCCTTTAGAGATACTCCGTCCCGTACTTTCTTGAATTCAGATACTGTCCTCGTCTCTACTATCTCCACTGGGAGTCTATTCCTCTCATCTACCACTCTTTCCGTAAAGAAATATTTCTGCATATTATTCCTGGGCTATCCCTTTTACCCTTTCATTCTCATCCTATGTTCCCTTATAGAGGTATGTTATGTTCTTATGTTCTAAATAGAGCTATCTAGTCCTGTATGGAACATAAATAGTTATTTACCATAGAATCCCACTCTTCATCTTTCACACCTTTGAGATTTATAGGGTGCAGCCCATATTGAAGAACTTGATGCTGTGGGCATTCGACAAGTTAAATGATGTCACCTACCCATTTGGTTGGAGATTCTCTCCCTCTGCACAGGGAATACAGTCAGAGCAGCAGATGGGCGCTCCTTCCCTGGTTAATCTTCTGAATTTATTTATTTATTACAATCTCTTATATACCGCACTATTCGACATCAGCGTGGTTTACTTGAAACAAAAAGACCAGAACAACAAGCAGTTCGGTTTTACAGAGAACAGGTGTACAAACTTGGATAACATAGGGGAACTATTTACATGTAATATCTACAAACAGGCGTTATGACAAAGCTCTAGTAAGTATCGTGTAGTTACTTTCTTTGGTGGGGTTAGCTAGGCGTCTTGCTGACTGCTGTCTTGAGGAACAGGTGATATTTGAGTGCCTTTCTGAACTGGGCTAGGTCAACGATAGCATGAATGTTCGATGGTAGAGCATTCCAGCATCTTGGGGCACAAAATTTGAATGCCCTGTTTGCCGTTGTCAGGGTGCATTTTGTTAAGGCCTTCGGAATTATTACGGCATTTATTGCTGTAGATCTCCTGGATCTGTTAGGTGGAACGGCGTGAATGAGCTCTGTAAGTGAGGAGGATGCAAGACCATTGACGGCCTTGAAGGTCAGTAGTAAGGTCTTGAAAACAAGCCTTCCATGTATGGGGAGCCAGTGAAGCTGCTTCAGGATAGGCGTCACATGGTCGTTCCTAGAGGCCCCATGAAGGACCCTTGCTGCGGCATTCATGGCGAGTTGTAGTGGGTTCAAGGTAGATTGTGGGAGGCCTTGTAAGATGGCGTTAGCATAGTCGAAGTGAGGTAAGATTAGTGCTTGGTATATAGTCCGGAAGTCATCTGGATCTAATAAGGAACGCAGATGCCTGAGTTTTTGGATCTTGAAGTAGATTGCTCTTACTATGTTACCTATGTGTATCTTCATAAGAAGACATTGGTCCAAAGTGACCCAAAGGTATCGTATTGTTTATTTATTTTATTTATTTATTTATCTATTTCTTCTATACCGCCCCTTCCAGAGATCAGGGGCGGTTTACATGGAACAATTTAACAGTTTTGTATACGTTCGTATAACAGTACATTGAACAAGAACTTTTTAACTTTTTACATATAACAGAACAGTAAATTATTAAAACTATTTACAAGGTATATAACTTGATCAGAAGTTTCTAACTTTTTACAGGGAATAGGCAGCGTGCTGACATTTCTATTTACAGGTGTTATTTACAAAAAGGTTAGGATACAGTGTAGTGAATTCACTATTCAAGTGTGTGTGTGTGTGTGTGTGTGTGCGTGCGCGTGTGTGTGTGATGGAATTTATTTCCATTTTTCGTGGGTTTTTTTGTGTGTCTTTGGGAGAACTGTTTGAGGGGGGCTGTGTATGTTCAGTTAATTGTGTTTTTGCAGGTTTTTTGTTTGTGTGTCTGTGGACGCTGTGTGGCTGGGCTTGGAGGGTAGGGGATTCCGAAGTGTTCGGAGAATAGGTATGTCTTGAGTTCTTTCCTGAATTGAGAGAGGTCCTTTATGATTCGGATGTCTATTGGGAGGTCATTCCAGAGTGTGGGAGCGGTGAATGTGAAGGCTCTGGCACTGGTGGATTTTTTAGTCCTCGTGAATGTTTTTGGTAACTCCAGTGAGAGGGTTGCATTTAGTCTTCGGGCTCTTGAATCATTTGGTGCGTGAAGGAGTGTGGATAGATGGGAGGGGGCAATATCGTTTAGTAGTTTGAATGTTGTTAGTAGTGTTTTGTATTTGATTCGGTTATTTATGGGGAGCCAGTGTAGTTCTAGCAGTATAGGGGTTACATGGTCCGCTAGGCGGGCTTTAGTGACTACTTTTGCACAAATGTTCTGTGCTCTTTGTAATAAGTAGATATTCTTTTGTGGGAGGCCAATTAGGAGACTGTTACAATAGTCAAAGTGAGGGGTTATGAGTGAACTGACAACTGATCTAAAGTCATGCGTGTCAAGAAGGGGCCTTAAGTGTTGAATAGTTTTGAGTTTGTAGAATATGGTTTTTACCGTCTGCTTTATGTGTGGTAGCATGGTGAGTGTGTGATCGATTATAACACCTAGGTATTTTACCTCTTTTTTAACAGGTATAGTTGTGTTATTGATGGAGATTGTTGTTGGGTAGGTATCTTCAGCCACAGGTGATCTTGATACGAACATTGCCTCAGTTTTTTTGAGATTGATGCTGAGGTAGTTGGTTTCCATCCAGGATGTGGTTTCTGCCATGCACTCGGATAGAGTGTTATAAGTGGGGGTTTTCGTGGTTATGGGGAGGGCGAGCATGATGTCATCTGCATAGATAAAATGACTGATTTTGTGTTTTTTAAATATTTTTGTGATGGGTTGAAGGTATAGGTTGAAGAGGAGAGCAGAAAGGGCCGATCCTTGGGGTATTCCTTGTCCTTGGGGGAAGGTTTCTGATGCTTCCTGGTTTACTTGAACTCGCATTAGTCTGTGTGTGATGTATGACTTGAACCAATTGAGGACAGTCCCGCCTATTCCTAAGTTTTCTAATCTATTAATCAGTGTAAGGTGGTTGATGTTGTCAAATGCGGCGGAAATGTCTATGAAAAGGAGTAGTAGGCCCTGAGTGTTATCGTCTGTATGTAGGGAGGTATTGTGGCTTTTGTTTGCAGATCTGCTTCCTTAAATCTTACATGGGGTGGCGGAGTGAACCTGTGGTCCCTCGTGATGAAGAGCACCTCCGTTTTCTTGTGTTGAATACGGAGGTTTTGAGATTGGAGCCATTCGGAAACTGCGTCAAAGCATTCTATCAGAGGGGAAAGGTCCATTTGATCTGTAGAGAATGGCATGTAGAGCAGTATATCGTCTGCATATATCAAACAGTTCACATTGAAAGATCTGATGATATTGCAGATGGGCTGCATGTATATGTTGAACATGAGTGATGATAGAGAGGAACCTTGCGGTACACCTTGCCTTTGATGGAAAGGTTTTGATTCTGCTGCTCTGGATTTTACATGTTGCAATCTTCCAGCCAGAGATGACTTACACCATTTGAGTGCAGTGTCGCAGATGCCCTTCTCTTTTAGTCGCCCTAGGAGAAGTTCGTGACTTACTGAGTCGCATGCTGCAGCGATGTCTAAGAAAATAAGCACAAAGCTTGACGGATGTTGTCGATACCTGTGATTATATTATTGAAGAGGGTGGTAAGGAGGGTTTCAACACCATGAGACTCTCTGAAACCATGTTGGCACTGGTCTAGAGGGGCAGCGGAGTCTATGTGATCTTGGATTTACCTTTGTACCTCTTTCTCAATTATCTTAGCTAGGAGAGGTATACTAGCTATGGGTCTGTATGAGTCGACCTTCTGGGGGTCTAGCTTGGAGTTTTTTAAAAGCGGTCTAATGGTGGATGTATGTTTGAAAGCTGTGGGGAAAGATCCGGTTGTGAATGATAGGTTCATAAGTCTTGTAATGAAAGGACTGAACTCACTGCGTAGCTCCTTTATCCAAAAGGCTGGACAAGGATCAGTTTGAGCCGTGGTGGTATTGAGAGACGTGATGGTGTCCTCAATGTATTTTGTGGATGGTGTGGGGAACATAGATGGGGACATTAGGCAGGTTGGCTTTTGTGCGGTGACCGCTGACACCTTATCTGTCTGGAGTAATTTAGACTGTAGGTAGTCGGCAAATTTTTGCAGGTGAATCTTATCATGCTGCTCAGGAGATGGTTCCTTCGATAGGGTTTTGACTAAATTGAACAGATCGCGTGGTTTGTTCAGTGATCTTTTGAGAGTGTCGGAGTGAAATTGCTTCATTTTGGCCGTGATTGAAGCCTGGAGAACAGCTCTGGCTGCATTTGGATGATGGATAAAGAGACACACATCCAAGTAACTTAACTTGATAACAGTAAGCTATGCTTGGAAAGATGCAGAGTTTCTTTTATGTCCACATAGTGGTCAGTTCGAAGGTTTTCTAGTCATTTTACCAAACTGTTAAGCAGAATAACATATTGGGAGTTGAACAAGGGCTGCCTCAAGGATATGAGCCAACTTTTGTTTGTGCTCTCTCCCCTGTGGCCAGTTTTGTGATATGAGCTGCACAAATAGGTGCCGGCACTGTTCAGCCATTTAACTTAATCTATATATTAGCACCACTATCCTTTATAAGTACTAATACTAAATATCTGGATAATGCAGTGACCATTGGCACTGGTAGATCTAAACTAAACATATGGGGGGGGGGGATATTCAATGACGGCGGATAGTGCTTGTAAAGCGGCTCGTCATCCTGAATATTCAATGTTGGGAGCCATATCCAGCCACCAGCATTGAATATCTGGTTTGGACACAGAACCTTTCACAAATTGGGCAGCACCGATAATGAGTCACTGCCCAGTTAGATTCTGCACCTAAAGTAAGGCCAATATGGAGACTTTGCCTGCTATTTCCTGCATCTGTTGGATCCGTGCGGCGTTTGGTGGAGGTGGAGATTGGGAGACCCCGCCTCCTTTGGGCCGCTACTTCAGCGTCGGCCCGCCGCGGAACGCGACCCGTGGGCGTGTGCCCGAAGGGGCGTGACCAAAGGGGCAGGTCCCGCCCCTTTGGAACCTCTTCGGAGCCTGAGGAGCTTATGCCACGGTCTCATGGGGAGATGGAGGAAAAAGGTGTTTCCATCGGTTCCTGCCAAAGTTGGTAAAACTGTTTGCTCCCATGGATCGTCATCTTGTGGGTGCCCATGAGGGAAGGGTTAGGACAGCCGTTATAGTTGGTGATTCAATCATTAGGCATGTAGATAGGTGGGTGGCTGGTGGACGTGAGGATCGCCTGGTAACATGCCTTCCTGGTGCGAAGGTAGCGGACCTCACGCGCCACCTAGATAAGGTCTTAGATAGTGCTGGGGAGGAGTCTGCTGTCTTGGTACATGTTGGTACCAATGACATAGGAAAATGTGGTAGGGAGGTTCTGGAGGCTAAATTTAGGCTTTTAGGTAGGAAGTTGAAATCCAGAACTTCCAGGGTAGCATTCTCCGAAATGCTTCCTGTTCCACGCGCAGGACCCAAAAGGCAGACAGATCTCCGGAGTCTCAATGAGTGGATGAGACAATGGTGCAGAGATGAGGGGTTTGGATTTGTTAGGAACTGGGGAACATTCTGGGGAATGGAGGGGCTCTTCCGAAGGGATGGGCTTCACCTTAACCGGGATGGAACCAGGCTGCTGGCATTAACCTTTAAAAAGGAGATAGAGCAGCTTTTAAACTAGATATTAGGGGAAAGCCGACAGTCGCCCAAGAGCAGATGGTTCAGAAGAATGTATCTTTGAAGGATACTACCAAAAGCAGAGAGGTTCCACAAAAGAGTAAAGTAGCCCAAATGCCCTCAAGTATGGAGCAGACAAATTACTCATGTCTAACAGACAAATTAATATGGATAAAATACATTCTCTAAAATGCTTGTATGCAAATGCTAGAAGTCTAAAAAATAAGATGGGAGAGTTAGAATATATAGCACTAAATGAAAGGTTAGATATGATTGGAATATCAGAGACATGGTGTAAGGATGACAACCAGTGGGACACTGTGATACCTGGGTACAAACTATATCGTAATGATAGAGCTGATCAAATTGGTGGAGGGGTTGCTCTCTATGTTAGAGAGGGCATTGAGTCAGAAAGGATTAAAGTTTTGCAGGAAACAAAATCTGCTGTAGAATCTATATGGATTGAAATTCCATGTAAAAGGGGGAAGGCAATGGCAGTGGGGGTGTACTATCGAGCGCCTGGCCAGAATGACCAAATGGATGATGAAATGCTCAAAGAAATCAAGGAAGCTAACAAAAGTTACAGCACAGTAATAATAATGGGTGATTTCAACTACCCCGGTATCGACTGGGTCAGTGTCACGTCAGGACATGCTAGGGAGATAAAGTTCCTAGATGAAATAAATGACTGCTTCTTGGAGCAGCTGGTTCATGAACCGACCAGAGGGGAAGCCATATTAGACCTAATCCTTAGTGGAACACCAGATCTAGTGCAAGAGATAAGGTTGTTGGGGCCACTTGGCAATAGTGATCATAGCATGATCGCCTTTGATTTAATTAGTGGAGGAGGGATAGTAAGGAAATCCACAGTACTACCTTTTAACTTTCGAAAGGGAGACTATGATAAAATGAGGAAAACAGTCAAGAAAAAACTAAAAGTAGCAGTTGCAAAGGTTAAAGACGTACATCAGGCTTGGCTGTTGTTGAAAAACACTATCTTGGAAGCCCAGACCAGCTGTATTCCACGCTTTAAAACTGCCAGCATGGTTTAAAGTTGAGGTCAGAGAGGCTGTTGTTGCCAAAAAGCATCTTTCAGGAAACTACAGACCGGTGAGCCTGACGTCAATACCGGGAAAAATGATATAAACCATCATAAAGAATAAAATTACTCAGCATGTAGATAGTCATGAACTAATGAGAGACAGCCAACATGGCTTTAGACAATGAAGATCTTGTCTTACTAATCTGTTATGTTTTTTTGAAGGAGTGAATAATCAGGTGGACAATGGTGAGTCGGTTGATATTGTGTATCTGGACTTTCAGAAAGCCTTTGACAAGGTCCCTCATGAGAGACTTTTGGCAAAACTAAAGAGTCATAGGATAGGAGGCAGTGTACTATTGTGGATCAGGAACTGGTTAAAAGATAGAAAGCAGAGGGTAGGGCTAAATGGCCAATTTTCCCAATGGAGAAAGGTGAATAGTGGTGTACCCCAGGGATCTGTGCTGGGTCCGCTGCTTTTTGACATATTCATAAATGACTTGGAAAGTGGAATAGTGGGGAAACTGCTAGGTACGTATGGGGAAACTGCTAGGTACGTATGACCTAGATTGGCCACTATTGGAAACAGAATACTGGGCTTGATGGACCTTGGTCTGACCCAGTATGGCATATCTTATGTTCTTATGAGTGAGGTTATCAAATTTGCAGATGACACAAAACTATTTAAAGTTGTTAAAACCCAAGTGGATTGTGGAAAATTGCAAGAGGATCTTGATAAATTGGAAGACTGGGCATCAAAATGGCAGATGAAATTTAATGTGGACAAGTGCAAGGTTATGCACCTAGGGAAGAACAACCCAAACTATGGTTAAACGATGCAAGGTTCCACATTAGGAACCACCACCCAGGAAAAAGATTTAGGCGTCATTGTGGATACCATGTTAAAACCCTCGGCCCAGTGTGCAGCGGCGGCCAAGAGAGCAAATAGAATGCTAGGTATGATAAGGAAAGGAATGGAAAATAAAACAAAGGATATTATAATGCCTCTATATCGTTCCATGGTGAGACCACACCTTGAATATTGTGTTCAATTCTGGTCGCCGTATCTTAAAAAGGATATAGAGTTATTAGAAAAGGTTCAGAGAAGAGCCACCAAAATGGTAAAGGGGATGGAAGGATACTCCTATGAAGAAAGGCTAAAAAGGTTAGGGCTCTTTAACCTGGAAAAGAGACGGCTGAGGGGAGATATGATAGAAGTCTATAAATTAATGAGCGGAGTGGAACGGGTAAACGTAGATCGATTGTTTACATTATCAGAATATAGAAAGACTAGGGGACATGCAATGAAGCTACAGGGTAAACTATTTAAGACTAATAAAAGAAAATATTTTTTCACTCAACGTGTAATCAAACTCTGGAATTTGTTACCGGAGGATGTAGTAAAGGCTGTTAGTGTAGCTGGGTTTAAAAATGGTTTGGACAAGTTCCTGGAGGAAAGGTCCATAAGCCATTATTAAGAAGGGACCCAGGATATCAATGCTTGAACCAATACAAGCATTGTGGAACCTGTGTCCCTTGGGGAAACTGCTAGGTACGTATGACCTAGATTGGCCACTGTTGGAAACAGAATACTGGGCTTGATGGACCTTGGTCTGACCCAGTATGGCATATCTTATGTTCTTATCTTATGTTCTTATGTTCTTATGGATCCTCTCCCTCTCAGGAAGATCTTGTGAGAGCGTCTGTGAGTACTGTGTCTGAGTCCTCTATTGTGGTTGGGGAAGTCCAACCCGGAAAGGAAGAGATGCTGGAGGTTTTTCTGTCAGAGAGGGCTCTCTCGGCGGAACCCCTCCCTGTGTTCAGGAGGCTTCATCTTTACTGACACTGGGGGAACAGAAAGTTAGGATGTCTTCTCCGGTTGTTTTCTCATCTGGGGTATTGGATGTGATGGTACCTGCTGAAGTTTCCTTAAAAGATATTTGGGAGTTGGGAGCACGTATGGAAGGGTCCTTTCGTGCCTCCTTCTCCCAAGTAGAACGTTTTTCAGTTGATGTGGTACAAAAGTTCTCAGATCATGATGTTTTGTTTTCCAATTCTAAAAGGTTGTTGACTAAATTGGAGGGTCGCTTTTCTGTGTTGGAGGCTGCTGCATCTTCCTCTATAAAAGATAGTGCTTTGGTTCATCATCAGTTAGAGGCTTTGGAGAATAGCAATTGTTTAAAAAATTTGCGTTTCTTAAATTTTCCTTCTACCCATTACCTTTCTCCGTTAATTTTGTTACAAAAATATTTTAAGGAAGTCCTGCTAATTGATGTAGATTCTATTAAGTTTCCTCTTTATAGTCCTACTCCTTCTGCGCTGAAGGCTTCCTCTCCTGATGTACGGGAAGGGAACCCCAATGGTGTAGAGTCCATAGATATTTCTCAATTTTTGGAATCCTCTACTGATTTAATTCCACAGCGTACGACTTTGATTGTGTCTTTTGTGTCATTACAAGATAAAAATATGATCTTGAATTTATACTTCAAAAAGAAAAATCAGGTTTTTTGTGGGGAACCTATACAAATTTTTACAGACGTGAGTAGGAGTACTCAGGTTTATCGGAAAGCGTTTTTGGCTTTGAAAGAACGGACTATTGCCATTGGGGCTTCCTTCTTTTTGAAATATCCTTGCAAATGTATAGTGGTTCTGGAGGGCATTAAGTATGTTTTTCTTGATGTCGGTCAATTTGAGGCTTTCTTGGCTAGTAAAGAATCCTCATGAACTTTTTTCTTTCTTTCTTTCATGTAAAATGGGCCTTGTAAAATTTGATCCTTGTTACCTAGTTATTTCTGTTTATTTAATCAGGTGATTGTCTCCTAGATGTGGACTTTACTTTGTATTCCTACTTTATTTTTTGAATAAAGATTGTTTGAAAATTAAAAAAAAAAAAAAAGTAAGGCCAATATTACAAAAATAACCTGTGCTCTATGTATATATCACTAAAACAAAAATAGAGCAAAATCAAAAAAGTCGTGAGCTTAAATATGTGTATGTGTAAATGTTGGAAGATTAGCCGTGAGGAGAAAACTACCTCTCGTAGCAGTACTTCCGTTTTACTCAATTTAAATAAGAACATAAGATATGCCATACTGGGAAAGACCAAGGTCCATCAAGCCCAGTATCCTGTTTCCAACAGTGGCCAATCTAGGTCATATGTACCTAGCAGTTTCCCCAAAAGACACAGGTTCCACAATGCTTGTACTGGGTCAAGCATTGATATTCTGGGTCCCTACTTAATAATGGTTTATGGACTTTTCCTCCAGGAACTTGTCCAAAGCTTTTTTTAAACCCAGCTACACTAACAGCCTTTACTACATCCTCCGGTAACAAATTCCAGAGTTTGATTACACGTTGAGTGAAAAAATATTTTCTTTTATTAGTCTTAAATAGTTTACCCTGTAGCTTCATTGCATGTCCCCTAGTCTTTCTATATTCTGATAATGTAAACAATCGATCTACTTTTACTCATTCCATTCCGTTCATTAATTTATAGACTTCTATCATATCTTACCTCAGCCGTCTCTTTTCCAGGTTAGAGAGCCCTAACCTTTTTAGCCTTTCTTCATAGGAGTATCCTTCCATCCCCTTTACCATTTTGATGGCTCTTCTCTAAACCTTTTCTAATAACGCTATATACTTTTTAAGATACGGCGACCACAATTGCACACAATATTCAAGGTGCGGTCTCACCATGGAACAATATAGAGGCATTATAATATCTTTTGTTTTATTTTCCATTCCTATCCTTATGATACCTAGCATTCTATTTGCTCTCTTGGCCGCTGCTGCACATTGGGCCAAGGGTTTTAACATGTTATCCATAAAGACGCCTAAATCTTTTTCCTGGGTGGTGGTTCCTAAAGTGGAACCTTGCATTGTGTAACCATAGTTTGGGTTGTTCTTCCCTAGGTGCATAACTTTGCACTTGTCCACATTAAATTTCATCTGCTATTTTGATGCCCAGTCTTCCAATTTATCAAGATCCTCTTGCAATTTTCCACAATCCTCTTGGGTTTTAACAACTTTAAATAGTTTTGTGTCATCTGCAAATTTGATAACCTCACTCATTGTTCCACTTTCCAGGTCATTTATGAATATGTCAAAAAGCAGCGGACCCAGCACAGATCCCTGGGGTACACCACTATTCATCTTTCTCCATTGGGAAAATTGGCCATTTAGCCCAACCCTCTGCTTTCTATCTTTTAACCAGTCCCTGATCCACAGTAGTACACTGCCTCCTATCCCATGACTCTTTAGTTTTGCCAAAAGTCTCAGATGGAGGACCTTATCAAAGGCTTTCTGAAAGTCCAGATACACCATATCAACCGACTCACCTTTGTCCACCTGTTTATTCACACCTTCAAAAAAACATAACAGATTAGTAAGACAAGATCTTCCTTGTCTAAAGCCATGTTGGCTGTTTCCCATTAGGCCATGACTATCTACATGCTGAGTTATTTTATTCTTTATGATGGTTTCTACCATTTTTCCTGGTACTTACGTCTGGCTCACCGGTCTGTAGTTTCCCGGATCACCCCTGGAACCCTTTTTAAAAATTGGTGTTACATTGGCGATCCTCCAATCTTCAAGTATTAGAGATGATTTTAATGATAGTTCACAGATTACTAATAGCAGGTCTGAAATCTCATATTTCAGTTCTTTAGACACCCTTGGATGTATACCATCCGGCACAGGTGATTTTCTACTCTTCAGTTTTATCTAATAGTTGTAATACATCTTCCTGATGTATCAATATTTCCTTCAATTCTTCCGCAACTTTAAATACCACTTCAGTCATGGGTAACATCCCTATATCTTCATCAGTAAAGACCGAAGCAAAGAATTCATTCAGTCTTTCTGCTTTCGTCTTGTCGCCTCTTAGTGCCCCTTTAACTCCTCTATCATCTAATGGACCAACTGACTCTCTGACAGGTTTTTTGCTGCAAATGTACTTGAAAAATCTTTATTTTGCATTTTTGCTTCCGCAGCAAGCTTCTTCTCAAATTCTCCCTTTGCCTGCTTTATCAATGCTTTGCGTTTGACTTGCCAGTGCTTGTGCTGTTTCCAGGTTTCGTCGTTTGGCTCTTTATTCCATTTCCTGAAAGATGCTTTTTTGGCAACAGCCTATCTGACCTCACCTTTAAACCATGCTGGCAGTTTTTTTTACTTCCTTCCACCTTTCTTAAAGCGTGGAATAAAGCTGGCTTGGGCTTCCAAGATAGTATTTTTCAACAACACCCAAGCTTGATGTAAGTCTTTAACCTTTGCAACTGCTCCTTTTAGTTTTTTCTTAACTGTTTTCCTCATTTTATCATAGTCTCCCTTTCGAAAGTTAAAAGGTAGTACTGTGGATTTCCTTACTATCCCTCCTCCACTATTTAAATCAAAGGCGATCATGCTATGATCACTATTGCCACGTGGCCCCAACACCCTTATCTCTTGCACTACATCTGGTGTTCCACTAAGGACTAGGTCTAATATTGCTTCCCCTCTGGTCGGTTCATGAACCAGCTGCTCCAAGAAGCAGTCATTTATTTCATCTAGGAACTTTAGCTCCCTAGCATGTCCTGCCGTGACACTGACCCAATTGATACCAGGGGTAATTGAAATCACCCATTATTATTACTGCGCTGTAACTTTTGTTAGCTTCCTTGATTTCTTTGAGCATTTCTTCATCCATTTGTTCATTCTGGCCAGGCGGTCGATAGTACACCCCCACTGCCATCGCCTTCCCCTTTTTACATGGAATTTCAATCCATAGAGATTATACAGCAACTTTTGTTTCTTGCAAAACTTTAATCCTTTCTGACTCAATGCCCTCTCTAACATAGAGCGCAACCCCTCCACCAATTTGATCAGCTCTATCATTACGAAATAGTTTGTACCCAGGTATCACAGTGTCCCTCTGGTTGTCCTCCTTCCACCATGTCTCTGATATTCCAATCATATCTAACCTCTCATTTAGTGCTATATATTCTAACTCTCCCATCTTGTTTTTTAGACTTCTAGCATTTGCATACAAGCATTTTAGAGACTGTATTTTATTCATATTAATTTGGCTATTGTTAGACATGGGTAATTTGGGATCTTTAAGTTCTGTCTGCTCCATACTCGAGGGCATTTGGGCTACTTTACTCTTTTTTGGAACCTCTCTGCTTTTGGTAGTATCCTTCAAGGATACATTCTTCTGAACCATTGGCTCTTGGGCGACTGTCGGCTTTCCCCTATTATCTAGTTTAAAAGCTGCTCTATCTCCTTTTTAAAGGTTAATGCCAGCAGCCTGGTTCCATCCCGGTTAAGGTGAAGCCCATTCCTTTGGAAGAGCCCCTCCTTTCCCCAGAATGTTCCCCAGTTCCTAACAAATCCAAAACCCTCATCTCTGCACCATCATCTCATCCACACATTGAGACTCCGGAGCTCTGCCTGCCTTTTGGGTCCTGCGCGTGGAATGGGAAGCATTTCGGAGAACGCTACTCTGGAAGTTCTGGATTTCAACTTCCTACCTAAAAGCCTAAATTTAGCCTCCAGAACCTCCCTAACACATTTTCCTATGTCATTGGTACCGACATGTACCAAGACAGCAGACTCCTCCCCAGCACTATGTAAGATCTTATCAAGGTGGCGCATGAGGTCCGCTACCTTTGCACCAGGCAGGCATGTTACCAGGCGATCCTCACGTCCACCAGCCATCCAGCTATCTACATGCCTAATGATCGAATCACCAACTATAACAGCTGTCCTAACCCTTCCCTCATGGGCACATGACCCTGGAGAAACTTCCTCGGTGTGAGAGGGTTTTACATCACCTGGAGGACAGGTCCTAGTTACAGGATTGCTTCTTCCACACCAGGGTGATGCTCTCCTGTCACGTGACCTCTCTCCTCCATGGCAACGGGGATGCTGCCAGACTGGAGGTGGGACTTCAGGACTATATCCTTGTAGGTCTCGTCTATGTACCTCTCTGTCTGTCTTATGTTTTCCAAGTCTGCTACTCTAGCCTCTAGAGAACGGACTCGTTCCCTGAGAGCAAAGAGCTCCTTGCACCTAGTGCACATGTAAGACCTGTCACCAACTGGGAGAAAATCATACATGTGACACTCAATGCAAAAGACTGGAAAGCCCCCATCTCACTGCTGGACTGCTGTCTGCATCTTAGTTTTAAGTTTGTGTTTAGATCTTTAAGTTCTTTACGTACTAAGGGTTGCTATGGATATTTATACCAATAAAACTGTACCTAATACATTTAATATACCTTGTTCACTTGAAGTTTAATTAATCTCAGGTCCTTAGTGTATGACTGATTTGGGTAACGAGCTTCACCTGAGAGCATCTCCTGTCTTTTAAGATGTGTAAGTAGCCATAAAGCTACGATTATCCCAGGGGTGGGTGGGTGTGGGGAGGGAAATAACACTTATTAAAAGAGGGCTGCTACACAGTTCCCTGTCCTGTGTTGCTGAGGTAAGCTATATTCTGATTTGATTTAAATTATAGCTCTTTGCTGCTGCTAGGCTCTAACCTATTATGAAATTTAAACTACACGCTCTCTGCTGGGTTCTAAATTTAACCAGAAAGTTCTCTTCTGTTTTTTAAATTGAAACTAAAAGTATTTTGCTGATGCTAGACCCTGAGTGACTATTAAATTTAAACTACAGCTCTCTGCTGGGTATGAAAGGTAACCAGAAAGTTCTCTTCTGTGTTTTAAATTTAAATTTAAACTTAAACTGCTGCTACTAGGCCCTGACTGATTTAACAAAAAATAGTGGGTTCGCAGGTTAATTAGCTTTAATAGAAAAGATTCCTTTCAGTAAAATTCCCAGAAGTATATACTCACAATTGCAGATCTCTCTCCAGAAGTAACAGTCCCTTTTTCTTAGTCCTTCAAGACTCAAATAGCTCTAACAAGAGCCTGAAAGTAGGTAAAACCACCAAGTAATGGTGTTCCCTACACCAAAGTATTCAAAAATTTTTTTTTACTTTCAATGATCATAAACTACTGAAACCAATTCAATAGGACTATCAACAGTAACAGATAAGTAATTTTGATTATCTGATGTCCATGGAAAAACCAAGCCGTAGTATTTCATCAGACTCGATTAGATTTCAATTTCTTGAATGAACCACAGTTTTGAAAAATAACACAGTACTCCGTTTCGGGCAAGTCAGTGTTAATGCCCTGTATCAACGCTCTCCTTTTACTGTAACAAAAAGCTTAGCTCCCCAATTCTTCAGGACGCCAGCGCATGATCATATGTGATCTAATGCCACATAGAAGGAATCCATGGTTAAAAGCAGTTTGAGCCAATCATAGCTGCTTACATCATAAAGAGACACACACAAGGTAAATTGGATGTATTTAGTTTACCTCCTCGATCCTATTACCTCAAAGAAGGCTGGTCCAATCAAGTTCTTTATTAAGACCCTGTGGTTCCACGGTAGACAAATGAAATATCCAAGTTTGTTCAAGCAATTGTAAACGCTGTTCACGATTGCCTCCATGTGGATTAACAGGCACATAATCAAGAATTCTCCAGGACATATCAATAAATTGATGTTGATGGCCCAAACAATGTTGGACTATAGGGGCAGCACAGTTTTTTGTTTTATTCTAGATGCATGTTCATATAAACAAACACATACAGGATGAATTGTTCGCCCAAAGTACAAAAGCTTACATGGGCAAACAAGAACACATACCACCCAAGATGTAGAACATGTGGTGTACCATCTGGCAACATGTAGAAAATCAGAGTTAGGAACTTGCCATTCTTTACCTTCAATAGAATATTGACAACAATCGCAAGTGGTACAAGAAAAATGGCCCAGAGGATGTTCAATCCAAAGGAGAAGAAGTAATGCCCACTAGATCATGGAAGTTTGAACCTCTTGTGTGTGCTAAATTGCTCAGAGGATGTTCTAGCCAAAGGAGAAGAAGTAATGCCCACTAGATCACGGAGGTTTGAACCTCTTGTGTGTGCTATTTGTAATTTCTTCTGAAAGCAAGAATGCAACTGTAGAATATGCCAATGTTTTAATAAAATCTTTTTAATTTGTATAGTGTGACATAAATGGTAATACGTCCACTATTGTATCAGATTGAATTGACAATAATTGATTGTTAGATTCAAGCAAATCTGCAGAAGGAAATAGCCATTCTCGATGGGTAAATTTGGCTCGCAAGAACGCTCGTCTAAAGTAAGGCCGGCATTTGCTGCACTTACTTTAGCAGTGTGTTGCTATCTGGGCTGCGGCTCAGTAGCATCACTGCCCTTGACGCAGTCCGGTTATAACCAGTTAACACGGGGAAGTGCAGTGGCAGCACCCGCGGATACTCTGCAAACCACATAAATGCCTCTGAATATGCCCCCATAACTTAGCCAAAATAGTAACTGAATATCACCACTCTGATAATTTTCTGGCCTGCCTGTACGTAGGGTGTTTCACTTTACAACTCAACATACAAAACAGATCTGTTCAAATTCTGGTGTCACATCAGTGACACAATTGCAAATTCTCTTCACTGCAAGATGTGTGCAGTAACACAAAATCCTGCAAATGAACTCTTGAAAGCTTACCATACCACACCAGCACCATGTCCAAGAACCAAAACTGCACCAACCCTACCTATGAAAAGCCAGTAGTGAACAGCACGCCTCCAGTGGGGAAAGGAGAATAAGATGAACTACTGCAGATTGCTACACAGAACCAACATGTTAACAGAATTCCTCACTTCAGATGCACATAGCAAAAAAAGACCATCACCTTGTAAAGAATAAGAAACTTTAAGTAAGAAACAAAAAATGAAATGGAAATCCAAAAAACAGACTCTGAGCAATGCAACGCCGAGGAAAGAGTAACAGAATTACATTTTACTCTGTACTGAACTATAAGAAGTGCACATTTTCGAAGAAACATATTTTATTCTCTGATTTTCCAGCTGAATTGGTCTGGATCTCTTTACCAGTTCCTCTTCTTGGTGGCCTCCTACATCTTTTTTCCAGGATCTCATTTCCATGTTTTACTTTTTCATTCTCCCTGTGTTCTTCCTTTTGTTTCCTTCATTATTTTCTGATGTTGATCCTTCTGATTTATTTTTGTTCCTTTCATCTGCCTTTTGTACCTAACCATAGCTAGGTTGCCTTCCTCCTTGTCCCCACTCATTGGTTTTCATTCTTCCTCATTTTGCCTTTCACAGACTTTCCAACTTTCCATTCCCTAGGACTTTTGCCTTCCCAGTCCTCCCATTATCCTGACTCATTCCTTTCCCAGCCTCTTATTCACCTGCTTTCACCCACTTTCTAGTGCCCATGTCCTCCCTCTGTACTCATCGCTTCCCTAGCCTCATCCTTCTTTTGCCTCTTATTGCCTATCACTCGTCCCCCTGCACCTCCAATCCCTTTCTTGCATCTTATAAGTATCTCTGCAACTATTGCCATCACCGCCAGTCCCAGAAAGAGCCCCGCAGTGCTTACCTTCAAGCTTCAGCACCACAGGGCTCTTTGCTTCCAGCCCTCTCTGACTCTCCATGCCGACTTCCTGTTTGCACGAGAAGTCAACATCAGGTGACAGAGAGCAGCGGAAGCAAACAGCCCCGTAGCACCAAAGCTTGATAGTAAGATCCAAGGGCTGTTTGCGGCTATTGCCATCACCGTCAGTCCCGGAGAGATACGTATAAGATGCAAGAAAGAGACTGGAGGTTTGTGATACCGTGTAGCTGTGAAGTAGCTGGAATTTAATGTTCAGGTAAATGTAGGGACAGTGCAAAGCTCAGAGGCACTCTAGGCAGCCCCTCCTTCCTGATGCCGTCCCCCTCCCCCACTTTCACCCCTCTCCAGAGCCAGCAGTGGTGGCAAAGGCATGGAAATCCTGCCTGCTATTATCTGTCGCTTCCAACCCACCTCAATGCATACTTTAGGCAAAACCGGAAGTCTGTGTCAAAGAGGGGAAGAAGTTGCAGTTAATAGCAAGCAGGGACCATAATGCAGAGCTTGAGCCATAGGTAAACCCTGAGTTGTGGTTCCCTTCGGGGTTATTCTGAGCCACAAATAGCCATCGTTGCTTCTCCTGCCCCCGAATAACTTCCCTGCCAGTTGTGTGGGGAAGTTAGATGGGGGCGGGGAATGGGCGGCCTGGGGGCGGAGTCTGGGCAGGAAGTGGGTGCTCGCCAATTCTAGTGCCGGCCCTGTATGTCCAGGGCTGGCGACATGTTCTGGGACGTTATGCCACCTCTGAGGTGGAATAACTTCCCTGGATGTTTAGTTTTGCAGCTGCCGAGGTGTGAATGGGGCAGGGGGGGGGCCAGGGGACATTCCCCACAGCCCGACCCTGGCTTTAGGAGGCCATATCGGGGGTCAGGCTGTGGGGAATTAGCATTTGTTACAGGCGGCCGGCATCATGTTTTTAAAAGGAGTCACAGTACAATGGCAACAGGACGCCATTGCGCTGCGGTTCCATTTATAAGCCCTGACTGAGTTAGTCGGGCTGTGCATGTACATGCAGGTCAGATTTAATCACAGTTCCGGCCTGCACATACATTCCTGATTGCGATTCTGATCTCATAAGGCTAGATGTGCCCTGAGGGATCAGAATCACGATCCCCGCTATACGTCCAGCTCAGATCGGATGTACAGAGGGGATCTATGGATGGGATGGAATCAGGCTGCTTGTGATTGCCACAAGCACTGGCCCCAGAGAGGGGCAACAGCAGTGGCAATGGGCACCCCCAAAAGGTCAGCGCTCTAGACGACCACCTAGTTTGCCCAATGCGCATGTCAGCCCTGGGTATATCTGAGGAGATCTTGAGTATCAAGCATAGCAATTGTACAGACTACATTTGACATTAATCAGGTAAATAAGGTACATGTGTTTTTTTGGAGGGAATATATACAGTACCTGATTGTAAATTGCCTAGATTACATTGTTTCACAGATGAGCGTTATATAAATGCTTCAAAAGCAAATACAAAACTAATGTTTTGCATCAACAGCATGAATGGATATCTCTGCTCACTCCATTAGCTAAAATTTTGCGGTAAGAGGCATTGTATAAAAATAGAATTTTCAGGTATCCCCTCTATTGCCTGTTTTCTGTCTTCAAATTCACTTGTTTACATCATGGAGTTGACAACACCATAGTTTAAAATAAAATCAAAAGTAGAACACATTCCTAAGATTGCTAAACAGAAAAAATGGAATACAATCACGTATTCAAAATTGGGATGTTTACCAGTAGATGGAGAGCTGAGCTAGAAATCACCAGCATTAGTCTTCAGCCTTATGGTGCATATTTATTTATGTCAATGGAAATCAGCGACACTGAGCTATCTGAGACTCAATCACTGGACACTCGAATATCCCTTCAATTCATATGGGAATTATTTTGGAGCTATTAGCCTGCAATTGTCCTATCGCCAAAAACAAAACTCTCACAACTGCCCCCCACTGAGCAAACTGCCCCACCATAATAAACAAACAGTCTTCCACAACTGCTCATAACCTTGCAAAATGCCCCAGCCCCCAAGGAATACACCCTCACAATTGCCCTAGCTCCATAAACTGCCCTATTCCTAAAAAATACCTTCTGCAAATTCCCCACTAACCTGCCAACTGCCTCACTCCCAAAAGGTACCGCTGCAACTGCCCCACTAACACACACTGCCCCATCTCTAAAAAAAGTCCTCGTAATTGCCTTACCACTCCTCATACTGCTCCACCCCTAAAAACCACACCCTAAACTGCCCACCACCCTGCAAGTTGCCCGCATTTACCCCACCCAAAAAACTAGTCCCTGTAACTACTCTATCACCTTGCAAAATTGCTCCACTTAGTAAAAGTATACCTCCTGCAACTGCCCTGCTTTCAAAAACTCCATATGCAAATGTCCAGCACCCAAAAACTCTCCACTGTAACTGCTCCTCTATACCGAAAACTAATGAGGGCAAAGCAGTGGAATGTTGCTGTAGTCACAGGAATGGAAGCGGTGAGTTGGAGGAAGTCCCTTGCTGTGCCAGTTTAATTTCTATATATGGTGGGAGGTTGAAGAGAAATGAAGACTCCACTTAGGTTGCCAACTTTCTTTTTTTTTTAAATTCTTTATTTTCGTTTTATAACACCAGAGGAAAAGGAAGACATACAACTAAAAGACAGATACATAAAGTGTAATACATACACCAAAGTAAACCCCTGCCACCCCCCTCCCCCCTGCTTCTTCTCTAGAAAACTAATCATTCCCGAAGCGGGCGTGTACTTACATTATTGTGTTACAAAACCTAACGGTGATCTGAAACATGATGAGTGCACATTATACAGGCATGTTGGAACAATGAGCAGATTGTACATAATCATTAAGCATCTGCCATTTAGACCAGCGAGAGTGAGTTTGGACATGGGGAATAGCTCTCCGAGGTATCTGCTCATATTTACTATATAAGCAGACGAGGTTCCACCATTCATTGACAGTAAGTCGAGAGCTATCCTTCCAATTCCTCGTGATTAAGCATATGAAGAAACGGCTGGGGAATAGGCGGCCACCATGTAAGGTTTAATATTGAGTTTAAGAGTTTCCTTCGAATTTAAATGCGTTTCTTGGAGAAAAATCAGATCCGCAGCTTCCTGACTTAGGTAGCTTAGGATTTTCTTCCGTTTTATCGGATTATTGATTCCTTTTTCGTTCAATGAGAAAATCTTACATGGTGCCATCAATCGGTAATAGACATTTTAGGTAAGGGCGCTTGAAAACATACAACATAATCAGAATCTGTGCAACAATGACATAATCACCGAGTATGCTGGCTAATACACCCCATATTGAAAAGTATGTACCAAAGTATCTTAGAGAAGAAGCAAAACCCCCAAAGAATATGGCGACCACATGTCTGCGGGAGGAGGCCCTAGAGAGGAAATAGAAAGACATGAAAAAAAAGAAAAGAAACACCAGAGTCCATAATTAACACTGTCTCTGATACTCATCGAGGCTACTGTGGGTAGATGGAGTCGGGTCACAGATATCATCAAAAGTAAGGCAAACAAACTGCCCTCGCCAGACTCTTTACTGGGCTGCGGCAGATCCAATATGGCAGGTACAGCGGATATGAGAATACTTGCAGGAATATTCTGGAAGTCAGCGCATCAAGTCGGCTTCTTTGGCATCTAAAAACTCCGCTAGTAGATCAGGGTCCTCAAATGTTCTTGTCTGATTGTGAAGCGTGACTCGGAGCTTGGCCGGGTACATCAGGCCATAGCGTGCTTGTAGTTGTTGAAGCCTCGGCCGGAATTCCAGAAAGCGCTTTCGGCGGTCGACCGTGGGTTTAGCCAAGTCAGGATAGAAGGAGATCTTGTGGCTCTCAAACTCCATATGGCCCTTTGCCCGAGAGGCACTTAGAATTTGCTCCACGTGTTGATATCTCAAAAGTCGAAAAATGATAGGCCGCGGGGTCTTCCTGTTGAGCGTTATGCTTGTGGGTACACGATGAGCGCGATCGATCTCCAAATCTTTGGTAAAGGTGATTTGGAGCAGGGAAGGGAGGATTTTGCATAAAAACTCTTTCATGTCTCCCGATTCCGCTCCCTCCGGTATGCCCACGAGTCATATGTTGTTGCGGCGCGCTCTATTATTGCCATCTTCCACTTCTTTCTGCAAGGCCCGCACCTGACGTTCAACTTTGTCGAGTTTGGACAACCGGGCCGCATGGGAGTCCAATATGCTCTCCATTTTGTCCTGACGCGAAGAAAGCCCTTCTAGCTTGCTTTGCAGCACACCAAGATCTTCCCGCAGCGCTCGGAGTGCTTCACCGTTTGACTGCACGAGGTTTTTGACCCCTCTAATCTCTGCGAGGATTTCCTGCTGCATTTCGGGGCCCTCGCGCAAGGCCAGCCCCTTCTGCGGGGACGGGGGTTCAGTTTTGGAACGTTTGCCGTGAGAAGCCGCTGGAGATCCAAATTCCAGGCGCGTGGGTTTGGTCCCCGCCATCTCACCAATGTGCCCCGGCAAGATCAGAGTAGAAGTTCCAAGTATGTACGGTGTTAATTCAGGATTCTGAGTAGGCCTCTCGGGAGCCTCAGCGTTATACGACCATCCCGCTGGACATCAGGCTCCGCCCCCTAGGTTGCCAACTTTCTGAATGTGAAAAACGTACCTCCTGTGGCTAGCCATGCTCCACCCATGCTTGCCCATGCCCCTCCCCCTTCTCCACCCACAAAAAAAACCTGCAGAGAGCAAAGATAGTAACATAGTAACATAGTAAATGATGGCAGATAAAGACCAGCATGGTCCATCCAGTCTGCCCAGCAAAATACGGCAAGAATAGGTGCACCTGTCGCTCTGTGCAGGCCACCCCTCCCCATGTCTTTGTTTAGGGGTGGACCCACCACTCCATGTAGGACACCCCTATTTGTTGAGAAGTTAGATGAAGGTGAACTTTTTCAAACTGAAAAACCTGATACCTTTATTTATTTAGACAGATTTGTATACCACCTTATCCTACAATCAAAGTGGTCACATCACAATTGGAGGGTTACATTAAACATGAGGGCATTTAACAACATTTAACACGAGGGTATTTAACAACATTTAGATAGCACAATTGGAGGGTTACATTTAACATAAGGGTACTTAACAACTTATACAATGAACTCGTATGTCTAGTTGGGATGAGTGGGTATCGAGTTGGTGGAGGTAGTTGCATTACCGTTTGGGTGGAGACTGTCTGTTTGCTCATAGGTTTCTATAAAGAGCAGGGTTTTAAGGGCCTTGTGGAAGTCTATGATGTCATTTAATGCCCTCAGGCTCGTTGGGAGGGAGTTCCAAAGTGTGGACGCCAGTAGTGAAGGGCTCTTTTTGGAGTAGTTTGGCACACCTGCAGGATACCACAAGACTAAACAATCATGTTGTCGTTATTGGTCCTTCTTGGTCTATCGCTGATATCCCTTGTTATGATATCTTAGAGTGCATCTGCCGAGAGATGTAAATAGTTGTAAATAGTTGTTACCTGTTAACCTGTTATCCATGTTTATTTACCCTGTTTATTGTAAGTGCATTGAACTGCCCTCTTTGCACAAATACGTTTCCTGTAAACCGCGCTGATAATAAATAGTGCGGTATAGAAAAGCAATTAAATAAATAAAATAAATAAGATGGTGGATGATTTTAAAGATGATCAGGATTGTGTTAAATTTTGCTCTGGCCATCATTGGGAGCCAGTGCATCTGCTGTAAGATGGGGTGATGTGCTCAGTTCTTGGAGTGTCTGTAATGATGCGTGCTGCAGTGTTTTGCACCATTTGGAGTGGGTGTAAGGTCTGCTGAGGGAGGCCTTGATGCAAGTTTCCGTAATCAAGCAGAGGTGTGATGAGTGCTTGGCACACTGTGCGGAAGTGGTCCTGGCGGAGTATTGGCTTGATCTTTACTTGGCCTTTCCTCCATGCCTCTCCTTGCCTGCCCCTACTCCTCTCCTGCCGCACTCCCTCTACATTCTCTGTGTTAATCTTGAATTCAGCTACATTAGCCTATATATATTGAATATATTTTTGAATTTTTTAAATTAAATTTCTAACATACATACAAGAGCAGAAACACAGTACCACATTCTGAAAGAGAAAGTACCATGTGTGTAGTACTGAACAAAACACAGACATCAGCGATGCACTTTTCCCAAAGCTATTATATTCAAGATAAAATACTTTCTTTCTGCTGTTGTCTGGTCATTTTATTTGTTCAGTTACACTGCCCCAGTCTCTCCTCTGCTACTCTGTCTTCTCTTAGCCCTCTTTCCAGCGTCTGCTGTCCATTTGCATTTCTCCTTGCTCCTTCTATTCTCTCTCTGTCTTTGACATAACGATCCTTCCTCCATGTCTTACTTTACTCTTCTATTCACTCAAATTTCACCATCTGTCCATCCTTCAGAGCCCAGCATCTCTGTCTCTGCCCATCCCCATCCTCTCTGTCTAACACTTAAGAGTCCAGCATCTCTGTCTCTGTCCATCCCCATCCTCTCTGTCTAACACTTAAGAGTCCAGCATCTCTGTCTCTGTCCATCCCCATCCTCTCTGTCTAACACTTTAGAGCCCAGCATCTCTGTCTCTGTCCATCCCCATCCTCTCTGTCTAACACTTAAGAGTCCAGCATCTCTCTCTCTGTCCATCCACATCCTCTCTGTCTAACACTTAAGAGTCCAGCATCTCTGTCTCTGTCCATCCCCATCCTCTCTGTCTAACACTTAAGAGTCCAGCATCTCTGTCTCTGTCCATCCCCATCCTCTCTGTCTAACACTTAAGAGTACAGCATCTCTGTCTCTGTCCATCCCCATCCTCTCTGTCTAACACTTAAGAGTCCAGCATCTCTGTCTCTGTCCATCCCCATCCTCTCTGTCTAACACTTAAGAGCCCAGCATCTCTGTCTCTGCCCATCCCCATCCTCTCTGTCTAACACTTAAGAGTCCAGCATCTCTGTCTCTGTCCATCCCCATCCTCTCTGTCTAACACTTAAGAGTCCAGCATCTCTCTCTCTGTCCATCCCCATCCTCTCTGTCTAACACTTAAGAGTCCAGCATCTCTGTCTCTGTCCATCCCCATCCTCTCTGTCTAACACTTAAGAGTACAGCATCTCTGTCTCTGTCCATCCCCATCCTCTCTGTCTAACACTTAAGAGTCCAGCATCTGCCTCTCACTATCCACCTCTCAGACTCCAGCATTTTCCTCTGTCCATGCCTCAGAGTCCACCATCTCTGTCATCCCCTCATAGCTCAGCATCTGGGTATGTGTGCATGTGTCATTGCGACATGTTTGATGCATAGATACATGTGAGTGTGCATATGTTATAAGGAGTATTACAGCTACATGTAGCTGCAATACTCCCTATGTCATGTCACGGGGATCTTCGAGGACTTCATGCAGGGGGGCTTGTCAAGGGGCATTTTGAGGGCTACGTGCATGTGTGTATGTCTTGGGGGTGTCAGGGGCTGTGTATTTGTGTGTGTGTGTGTGTGTGTATACCAAGCAGAGTTTCAAAGGCTATGGGGTCTATTCCATCTCGCGAATAGCGGGGATGGATGTCCTGTCTGGATGTCCATCCACGCTATTCATTCCCCTGACATCCCTGTCACTAACATCTCCATACGAACAGCATGTTTGTACACGTAGGCCTAGACAAGGACAGGAGGAGGCATTCTGGAGGTGGAGCAAGGATTGACCCTGGACATACAGGGCCAATTCTGAGATTAGCCTGAAGACCCTGGACATACAGAGCCAGACAGTGGACTCAGGGGGCCCAACCCAGGCCTTGGAAGGCCAGATCAGCGGTCAGGCTGTAGGGAACGGGAATCCCTCTGGGGTGGCTGGCAATTGCGGCTTGTGAATGGAGCCATGGTGATGGGACATCATGGCACTTCAGCTCCATTCACGAGCCCGGCTGAGTTAGCCGGGTAGTCTCTGGGACGTACAGCCAGGCAGAATCATGTCTCAACCTGCATGTCCAGATGCGCGACCTGATTCTGACCCCACGGGGGCCACGGGTTCAGAATCAGGTCTAACTTTGCACAGCCCGATTCTGCCTGGTCGTACGGTGGACTGGACGTCCCATTGTGACTAGGCCTCCACGTGAGTGTGTGTGTGTGTGTGTGTGTGTCTCTCTCTCTCTCTCATGACCCCTCTCACAGGTTCTTGCAGTCTCTCTCACACATTATCCAGCATCGGGGGCTTCCATCACCACCTTCTCATCCCCTGCAATCACAGAAGCGCAGCAATCTGCTCCTGAACTATCGGGCCAGCTGCACCAACCACAAGTATGCTCCAGGGACTGATCACACGCGGTCTTCCTTACTTCACCCACAGCTGCAGAGCTTCTTAAAAGACCGGCGTGCTCCGGGCGAGCCCGTGCCTGAGGGCCTCGTCAGAGGGCTCTTTGGCGTGGCCCTTAGGCGGGGAACGCCTGCAGGAGAAGCAAAGGCAGCAAGCCCCACACAAGTCCCACTCTGAGTTGAGAAACACACTCTGACACAGATGACAAGAAGCAAGCTACTTATCCCTCTGATGCTCCGATCGTCGTTTATGATTACTTCGGCGTGAAACTGAGGAAGAACACTTGCTCCAACAGAAGCCTCACATCTAACTCAGCAACCACCTGAATTCGACCTCCACAATTAGTAAGTCATACTCTACATCCTCCTCCTACTGTATAAGACTAAGACCATTCATACTGTTACCATACGCTAATTAATAGAGGTGTATAGATAACTGCCTCAGCCTGCTATAACCACAAACTGCTGCCTCTCATAGCTACCAAATAGTATTTCTGAATTGAGATAATTTAACCACAACTGTATATCATAAATTATTTCAATCACATGAATAACCTGTAATTAAACCAACTCTGATTTCAACTACTGAATTGTTTTACTGTAATACCTACTGAATTGCAATACTGTACCAATTTGATTGTTCTCTTACTATCTATGTTAAAACAAATCCCATCATTACTCTCCTAGCCAGACCCACATTAACAACCAACCCTCACTACACAACAAGTCAGGCCACCCCACCATCCAACACCTCAATACTAGTGCCACATACATACAACCCCCATCAACCTCCCCACTGAGAGCGGCTTCACCCATTCTACTACCAAACCACCCAAATAACACACATCATGGACACATAATCCAACTTCTGGCTAAAAAACACAATCCTCATGCTAGTAAGCTCTATAATTCTTACACATGCGCTAAACCCAAACCAGTACTACCACATACCTACCATCTACACCCCCACCAGATACCCCTCAACCTACCACTTCCCCAGACACATACACACATCTGAACCTAACCGAAGTAAACTCATCAACATCAAATTCACCCTATCCTCCCTAAAGATGCAAACATAGCACAACCACAATTGAAACACCTAAAATATTATCTCATTAATGCAAGGTCCATAAGGAACAAATCCCAATATTCCAAGATATGCTAAAAGACGTCTCTCCTGACATAATATGCATAACAGAGACCTGGCTAACAGACTGAGACACAGTATTAATATACCAACTAAAAGCCCCAGGTTATGAAACCTTCCACTCACACAGACCCACAAAAACAGGTGGAGGCATCCTCATGATCATAAAGGAAAACCTTAAAGCCACACTGATAACATCAAAAAACATAGGAAATATTGACTTCTTACCATAAAACTCAGAACCCTCTACTGTACCTCTGCTTAATATACAGACAACCATCCACGAATACAGACAGCCTAGACATAATATCGGAGATGATATGCTCATCTAACCACAGAAACCCACTAATTCTAGCATTTGACCTCAACCTAGCATCCATACCGCATAACCAAGTTTCACCTCTATTAAACTCCATCAAAGACATGCACTACCACGAAGTCATCAATATCCATACCCACAACAAAGGGAATACACTTGACCTAATATTTCTACCCAAAATAATACTCAACAATTACAACCCTTCTACACTCAAAGTACTCTCAGTACCCTGGTCCGACCACCACCTCATTAAATTCAATCTCCCTTTCCACAACTATCTAGCCAGTGCATCCACACCCAATCTACATATCAAAAAATACAAGAAATTTGATAAAGATGATTTTCTCAACCATACCATTTATAAATTTACAACAAACCTAATGAACCTAGACAAAGTCATATCATCCTGGAATCACATAATATCCAATGCTTCCGTGATAGACACACCACACCACCCTCTCACAAAGAAAAGCAACACTATCTGGTACAGACCAGAGCTGAAACAATTCAAAGTATCCTGTGAACGCAAATGGTGAACCATGAAATCACTAATTCATCAAGCACATTATATAGCCAAACTAAAGCAATACAGAGAAACCATTATTAAGAAGGGACCCAGGATATCAATGCTTGAACCAATACAAGCATTGTGGAACCTGTGTCTCTTGGGGAAACTGCTAGGTACGTATGACCTAGATTGGCCACTGTTGGAAACAGAATACTGGGCTTGATGGACCTTGGTCTGACCCAGTATGGCATATCTTATGTTCTTAAACAATCAACAACACAAAAAAAGAACATTACTCCTCTATCCTAGCCAAATCCAACCAAGAGTTATTCAAAATTATTAAATCACTAACCAATAACCCAACAAAAGACAGCCCAAGTAACGAAACCATAGATCCCCAAATCTTAGCTAATTTTATGAAACAAAACTAAAATCTTATGCCCCCCCCAAATTCTAAGCCAAACATACATCATCCACCCCCCACCCACACGCTGGTCTACATTCTCACCCACCTCAAAAAACATGCTCAAAACCTCATATCCAAAATAAACACCACTACATCCTACCTGGACCCCTGTCCAGTAAGCTGGATAAAGGCAACAAAAAATGAATTATCCACCTTCATTCTCCCCATTGTCAACCTTTCTCTCCAATAGGGATACAATCCCCCCAACTCTAAAGCATGCCCTAGTCTGCCCCATCTTAAAAAAAACAACACACTTGACAAGAATTCACCTACCTGATATAGACCAATATCCAGCCTCTCCTTTATGACAAAACTAGTCAAAAAGATAGTTCAAATCCAGCTCCAAGATCATATTGACACATTTGCACCCCTAGACAAAAAACAATATGGCTTTCGCCCACACTATGGCGTAGAGACCCTCCTTACTGTCCTTATTGACTGCCTCACACGTGGAATTGACAATACCAAACAGGCATTTCTCCTATTATTCTTAGACATTTCAGTTGCCTTCAACAGCATAAACCATCACGTAATGCTCTCCAATTACAGAATATGGCATAAAAGATACAGTACTCCAATGGTTCACCTCATATCTATCCCACAGAAGGGAGAGGAATGGCTAGCAGAAAAAAGGAGGTGATAATGCCTCTGTATAAGTCTTTGGTGCGACCTCATTTGGAGTATGGTGTGCAATTCTGGAGACCGCACCTTCAAAAGGATGTGAACAGGATGGAGTCGGTGCAGAGGGTTGCTACTAAGATGATTAGTGGTCTTCATTATAAAGCATATGAGGACAGACTTAAGGATCTTAATATGTACACCTTAGAGGCAATGTTCCCTCTAATTTTCTGTAGACTGTGTGCGCATAAAATATCAGCTGTGTGCAGCTTTTGAAGGAAGGTTAAATTTTTGTGCGCCACATAATGACACTCGGAGTTATATACTTTAAAATTTGAATACATGTCAGAATACAGTATGTACACCACATTGATTTTAATCAAATTAAATGAAAATAGACGATTACTGAATGAAGCAGGAAATTTCTAGTAATTACAATCATAACTTTTAAATTTTAAGACATCTGTGTTGTTTTCTATCAGAATCAGAGTTGTAATTTTTGTGCGCTCTGTTGTAAAGTACGTGCGCTCGCTCGGTGAGGTGTGTGCGCGCGCACACGCGCACAGCTTAGAGGGAACAGTGCTTAGAGGAAAGGCGGGATAGAGGTGATATGATTGAGATGTTTAAATACCTCCGTGGCATAAATGTTCAGGGAGAGAGCCTCTTTCAATTGAAAGCAAGATGAGGGTGAAGGGAGACAGATTCAGGAGTGATATGCGGAAATATTTCTTTACGGAAAGAGTAGTGGATCCGTGGAATAGTCTCCCAGTGGAGGTGGTAGAGATGAGGACAGTAACTGAATTCAAAAAAGCATGGGACCAACACAGAGGATCTCTAAAGGTAAAAAGTGGACTGTTGTAGTTGTTGTTATGGAAGGACAGACTAGATGGGCCTTGTGGTCTTTTTCTGTCATCATGTTTCTATGTTTCTATCCCAGCAAATATGCATTAGACCACATGCATCACAGACATACAAACAAGAACAAGGCCTCCCACAAGGCTCCGCCCTCTCCGCACTTTGGTTTAATATCTATTTACAATCCCTTTGCACAATCATCAAAAAGTTCCAAATACATTACCATATCTATGCTGATGACATCATGATATATCTCCCATTCAGCATCACCAACCTTTCAATCCAGCAAATCCTAGACTGCTTTGCAGAGATGCCGAACTGGCCCAACATCTCAAAACCTCAACACCTAACTCAACAAAACCGAAGCCCTATACATAGCAAAAATCAAACATTCTCCCCCCCCCCCCCCAGCATTCATCTCAATCCAAAATACAAACATAACAGTAAAAAGCGAAGTAAAATACCTTGGAGTAATCCTGGACAGCACACTTAATATGCTATCTCACATCAAACAAACTACAAGAAAAAAAAATTTCAAACTCAGAATGCTCAAGCAGACCCGCCTATTCCTCTACCCCCATGATTTTAAGACCATTGTCAATGCCATTGTCACACCCCACTTTGACTTCTGCAATATCACCCTCCAAGGCCTCCCTAAACAATCTATAAAACAACTCCAGCTTGCACAAAACATAGCAGCAAGGATAACTGCACATGTCAGCATAACTGAACACTTTACACCTATCCTATACAACCTTCACTGGCTTCCATTCCAAAGCCGTATACAGTACAAAATACTAGTCACCACCTACAAGCTGATCAAAGATATCACCCATTACACCTCAATACACTACTTACCAAAGAACCCAGCCCACAAAACCAAAGAGAACATAACAAAAACAAATTAACTACCCCACCTGACTTCAAGAAATCCAGAAAAGCCAACTAACGACAGTGCCTTCTTCCACTTCTCCCCTGTCCTCTGGAACAACCTCCCTAACAACTTAAGATCCATAAACGACCTCACCACATTCCGTAAGCACCTCAAAACCCACCTGTTCACCGTGCACTTTGGAAATACATATGAACCCCCCCCCCCACAGAACAGAATCAAGACACCTAAAGAATCAACCTAACCAAACACTCACCTACCAAATGTCCTCCACAGTAGTATAAACCAACAAAACATCCTTATTCTCCACAGACCCAAAATGTACATAGTTATCTAGTCTATTGTTCCTCATACAAATGTATATAGTTAAATCAGATAACTGTTTTCTTACAAATGTACATAGTTAACTGTTTAATGTAAATGAATGTGTATCATTCCTGTACAATTTGAGTTCGTGTTCCCTGTAAAGCGCATTTGATCTATTGGAAAATGCGGTATAAACATTTTCAATAAATAGATCAAAAAATTATCCCGTTTCTCTTTCTCATTCTCATAATTCCACAGACTACTTCTTTCTCTCTCATACACCCTTCCCTAGCCTGTATCTCTCTCTCATATGGCCCCTTCAGACTTCACTCAGTGTCTCTGATACACTTGTAATGCCAACCCTGACTAGATTTCCCCTAGTCTCTCTCTCTCACACAACTCCCCAGCGTTCTTCCAACCTCTATTTCTCTATCTCTCATTGTCCTTTCCCCCAGTATCCTCTAACCCATTGTGCAATTTGTGCTCCTCCAGACCATTGCAGCTCAACAGTGATTGGTTCTTTGAATGATGGAACCATGCGGGACAGGAAGCTTGGACTGATCTCAAATCACTAAACTGAGATATGTAGATTCAATGTTTATTGTAAACCGCACTGATCTTAAATAGCGCGGTATAAAAGAAAATGTAATAAATAAATAAATAAATAAATCTCTCAATTCGCGATATCAGCATGAACTTCCTGCTCTGCATGGCTCCACCTTTCAGAGCGACTATCGTCCTCACGGTGCACTGACCACATAAAGCAGGCCTTGACCAATTTTCTTGGAATCTAGGAGCTGTTCTAAAAATTGAGGAGTCCAATCAAGAAGCCAACCATTCAGTCACAAGGAAGCAGCAACCAATTTGGAGCGAGTTGCAAACCAAGTATTAGATCTATTCTACAGGAGGAGCTTAAATATCCAACACGACATGGCCTTGTTTTGGCAACACTTTTGTCAGGGGTTTTGGCCTATACAAGAAATAAATACAATAAAATACAATAAAGGAACAATATGCAGTCAATAAAAACATCACATAATTAAATAATTAAAACCATGAATCAAAATATTACTAAAACCTAAAACGAATGGTAAGCCATCCTGTAAAATAGACCACACTGGTGATTGTATAAAGATGATAAAATCATAATTACAACACAATCATGTGTAATAAATAGAGGAGAATAAAAAAAGAATAAACAAAATAAACATAATTCCTAAAAACCATATTTAAAAGAAGTGAAAAACCTGTGATTATAACATCTTATGTGTTTGTTTTCAACTACTGAAAACGATCATAAAGGAATAGTCGAAAAGAAGGAAAAAGAGAAACATGTGGCTTATAGTAAACACCGATGCAATCACGCTGCTCTGTTTGTGGCGTGGCAATGAGATACAATTTCCTCTATATCTGGAGGAGAGAAAAAATGGAATATAACCAATTGAATGCATTATTAAAACCTGGTTGCTGACCAAATTCTGTTTAACCATGTGCGGGTACAGCTAGAGTGATTCCATATTACAGCAATGTGAGACTCCCACAGGCAAGCTGAATATAAAAAGAACTTTCTCGTTTAATTTAATTCCTATAATCACAAAAAAGCACGATAAAATGTGTAGTAAATCATGTTGATACACATCTAGCTCAAGGCTTGTATATTTAAATAAAAACATAAACCGAATGCGGCAAGAAGCTTTCACATAGAATTTAGTCTGAAAACACATGACAATGTGTACAATAAATCATGTGGATCCCCATCAGATTCAATGTTTTATGTTTGAATGAGGAGCATACCTTGTACGCACAGAGTAATGTCCAGCTGTCTGCTGTAGAAGTAAAGAGCGACCATTTGCGGCTTCAGCGTCTTTTAAAAAAATGCGTGCTTTGGTGCAAAAAAAAGGTTTCCATAGCAACATGTAATTAACAATGCTGGTGTTAAACCACAATGAGACAGGACAATTAATATTTAGATTAAAAAGACTTGTGTTTATTCGAAGCTGTGTAATGACACATGAAAACCGAACCAAACCGTCAGTACAGAGATTGCGTGAAGAATCGGAAGTACATTTGAGTTATGAACTTGTACCCAAAAGTATTTAGAGACTAAATCGTCAGTTCAGAGATTGCATAAAGGATCGTAGGTTCATTTGAGTTACGGCACATGTAGCCCCGATAGTATTTTTTAGAAACTAGAATGACTGAATCGTTGAGACCACTGTCTCAGGTGGGAAAGAAATCAAATGGACATATGCACATATGAGAGAGCAGCTAAAAACCTAGTAACATGAGGCAAGGTAAAGAGTGTGGATCACTCATTCTTAAGCTTCAGACGCCGCTTCCAGTGATAATTAATCTCTACCCACATTATAAAAACTGGCAGCATAGACTTAACAATTTATGGGAAACAGAATTGACACCAATAAAGCCCAGTGATGTGTGGAAACCCATTCACAATTAATTCTATTAAGAACATTGAAACTATTGGTTTAAAATAATGAATATGCATGTTGAGAAACAGAGATTGAAGAACATGGAAGAGACCATTGCAACTGCTTTTCTGGTGAAGATGATTATAAAAACTATTTAAAATAATCATACACAGAGCCATGAAAACCCAAGATCTTCAGCCATTGTTTCTAACAGGGACATAGCAAACAAACTTTCTGTGTAGACTTGGCACAATGGTGACCGCTTGTAGGTAGAAGAAAATACATCATAAAAGAATCATAGGAAAGGGACTTATTTGTGATTTGAAAAATACAATCATACACAAATCAATAGCTATTTTAATGATTGGATTATTTTTTATTTATTTATTTTATACACATTTATATACCGCATCTTCCAAAGTTCAGTTGCGGTTTACAATGAACAATAATTAACAAAGCAAGTTTGTTTTACAGGGAACGTCATATTATAACAGAACATATTTACAAGGAACATCAACTTATATATAGAATATGCAGATTATAAAATAATAAACACAGTGTAAAAAAAACTGAAGATAAAAAAGTAAAAATTGTAGCACTCATGGAGATCCTAAGGCACCTAGACTATAGGAATTGCTAAGACTCTTGGATTTGAAACATGTACAGACACATAGGGGGTCATTCTGAGCCACTTTTAGTGGGTCTGGACGTCTGATCCAGAAGTACAGACCCGCAAAACGCCTGGCTTGTATCTCTGAAATAGTGCTTCATCCATGTAGATGTGAGTTGTGGAGGGAGCTCTGTTTGTGGGCAGAAGGAGACAGACTGGAGATGGATTGAAGGCGGGCAGTGGGCGACGCCATGACCCTGAACATTCAGAGCCAATTTAGAGGTCAGTCCTGTATGTCTGGGGCTGGCCATTTAAACGGGAGACTTGTTCCATCTTGGAAGTGAAATAAGTCCTCCTGGATGGAGGCAGATGTGGGAGCTGGAGTCCGGAAAAGGGGTGCAGGGGGATGGAGAATCATGGATCTGTTGGGGAAAAGGAGTGTATGGGGAAAGGAGAATCATGGATCTGTTGGGGATCATGGCTCCTGCATGGAGCCGTGGTGCCATGGCAACAGGATGCCATGGTGCCACAGTTCCATGCCCAGGCTGGGCTAGCCAGGAGTTCATTGGACTTTGGTATGGCATCCAGGCTGATGGACCCGATTCTGAACCCGCAGGCACATTTAGCCCCTGTGGGATCAGAATTGGGTGCAACCGAAACATGTCCCTATTCTGACTGCTTGGACAGGCGGGGGACACACAAAATGGAATCAGCCTCATAGTTACATAAATAATTTAAAAAAAAATGATAGGGGAAGGGGCAGGGAGGAGAGGAGGGAAAAGGTGGGAAAAGGAGTGGGAGGGGTAGTTGGAAGGGAGGTAGGGGGAGAGGGAGAGAGGAGGGCAGGGGAAAGGAAAGGAGGAGGGAAACGGGGGAAAAAGAGGAGGAGGGGAGGGAAGAAAATTAAACAATGACATAATTATCAGAACACATAAAATGCAGTTTTAAAAATGACAAAAGAACTCAAAAGATGGAATAGGAAAGAATAAAACCGTATTTTAAAAAAATCTCTAATCATAAAAAGGACAACACATCAATAAAATTAATGTATTAAATGATTAAAAAGGTAACATAAGACACCATTAGTTAAAGGTCAAAAACTTATAACAGTAAAACCTTAAAATAAAACAAAGGAAGGGTAAGAGGGGAGGGAAGGGATGGAGGGAGAGGAGGGGGAAGGAGGAAGGGGAGAGAAAGGTGAAGAAGAGAGGGATAACAGGGGGAATGAAAGGGGGGAAAAGGAGGGGGAGGAGAGAAGAGAGGAAGAAAAGGGAGAGGGAGGGAGCGGGGGAGGAAAGAACGGGGTCCCTTTCCAGAATTATCTTACAATGTTTAGTTTTGGCCCAATGGGAGTGCTCCAGTTGTTCCCTTTAAAACCACCCTAAACTCCAGTGGTCAGGTTTGACTTTATCATGGCTTGCTGATGTATGTTAATCTTTAATATTTATTTACAGTCTCTTATATACCGTGCTATTCTGCATCAGTGCTGTTTACATTGAACAAACTGAAATTACATTGAACAGGGCATTATAACTTGGAAATAACTATTTTACAGGGAACATGGGCTATGGAGGGTTAAGTGGCTTGCCCAAGACCACAAGGAGCCCCTGTGGGACTAGAAACCCCAGTCCTTCCGGCCCAAGGTTGCTGTCCTCTAGTGGGATTTGAACCCCCGACCTTCTAGCCTGAAGTACCTTGCCCCAACCACTAGGCCACTCCTCCACTCCAATATGGCTACATTTGTACCATCTAGGCAATACGAGGCCTTTGAAGCTCCACTGTTTGCCAGGGTCTTACCGGGTTTTTGACAGCACTGATATGTAAGGTTACACATTTGCTCCTTCTCTATTACTCTGTTACCTCATGGGTAATGTACATGACACACAGTTACTTCACTTAAGACACTTGTATACACCTTGAATGGATACATATAAGCATGTATTTTATATATATGGTTATTTATACATCATAATGATATCATATTGTTTCAATTATCTAGACGTCTATTTATCGAGTTATATGTTCGGAATTTATACTTTTACATTGTTCTTATTTATTTTTATATTATTTTGGTATCTCCACCCTCCCTGAAAGTCCTGCTTCTAATTTATATCATCAAGATTCACTTTCATCATTTTAACTCCTCATTTATCTTGTCCCTGTCTTTTATTATTTAATATTTTTAATGTCGCTTGCATAATTTTTAATTTGATTTTATTTCTTTATTTGTTTTGTTATAGTCTTGACCCCTCATGAAGGCCACACCACAGCCCTTGTGTGCCTCTCATCCCTGAGTGCTCTCAGTAAAGCTCCGTTTGTATTACTCGCCCTGGACTTGTTTGCTTTGGCATCTGCGAGTAGTTTGTGCTTCCCTTTGGTTGGAATGATTTACTAATGGACCACTGCAAAATGCCGGCAGAAGGACGTGGCCCCACTCCTCCTCCTCCACCTCCACCACCACCACCACTGGCCCCTTTAGCTGCACCTTTATGTTATGTGCGTGTGTGCACACACGCATGTCAGGTGCGGGGGTGGGGTGCAGTGCTTGCACTCTTCCCTCTCCCCCATTCCATCCCCTCTCCTGTGTTCATCCTCCATCCCCCAACTCATTTGTTCCATTCCCAGACTCTCTCACCCCCCCTTCCCTTGCAGTCACTACCTACATTACATTCCCCACTTCTTTATTAAATCAAGTCTGAGTAAGCAGATATTAAAACAAAGATTGATGAATAATTTCCCTGGGCTCCGCAGGATGCCCCTGGGCGTGGGTGCTGGCTGAGGTGGCTGCAGTATTTTGCAGCATTACTGGAGAGACAGCACGGCAGAGCTTAAAAATCTATAAATAAATAAAAGTAGAATGCTTGGAACAGTTTTAAAATAAATAAGGAAGTTGGGGATGAAGGGGCTGTAAATAGCTAGAAGTGGCTCCGCAGCTTCGCCGAAGGCAGCGGTGACAGAAATTGAATTCGATAAATTAAAAGAAAAAAACACGCCCACGTTCATGATTGGAGGTGGGAAGGGCTGCATTCGCACCGGGCTATAGAGGAGACAGGGCAGTATGTTTAAAATGTTAAAATAAAGAAATCAGAACACAAACGGCAGCCACAAAGGAGCTCTAGCCATGGGTTGAGCTGCCGGGACTGCCACCATCATGTTTGGGGCTCCGGGAGGAGGGCAAAGAGCTAGAAGAGGCTGAAGGCGAGCTACAGCCAGAAGATTGGCTGGGTGGTGGGATTGCCTTACCAGTCAGGGCTACCCTGCTGGGTGTGGTCAGGAGCTAGGTGGTTCCAGAGTTCCTCTGGAGTGGCAACAATGATTTGTAGTGGTTAAAATTTGCAGAGGAGGGGGGGGGGCGGGGCAGCCTTAAAGAAGCCAGAGGCCTTTTTACTGGACGTGAATGGTCGAAGCAGCTGTAGGCTTGTTTTTTTTTTCTGTTTATGTTAAGACTCCAGGTGTTGCAAAGAGTGAAAACTGGCATTTGAAAAGCTGTTTTTTGGGGGGAGGGGGCAGTAGAAAATCAGTATATGGACTCCAAAATCCCCCCAAAAAAGGATTTTCAAATGCCAGTTTGCACTCTTTGATTACAGTCGGCCTGGTCAGTTGACATCCCTGCCCCAGCACCCAAAAATGCCTCAGTGCAATTCTCTGTGAAAAGCAGCTTCAGCATACTAACACTGAGTCATAGTAACACAGAGCCCTTATGCCATTGCACCTATCCCTCCCCTATTACAGAGCTGCCAGCTCCAAGCGTGAGACTTTTTGCCACTTCTGGTTTTAAAGTTGCATTCAATGCAGTGTGGTATTTGTAGCCCCTGATTTAACACATTGAAATCAGTGCTGGTGATCCCATAGTAAGAAATCCAGGACTGACTTGGACTGGGTAACTTGGCAACTCTGCTATTATCGCTTCTCCCGATCCAGACATACAGAGAAGAAGCAGGAGTGGGTCTATCATTAGGCAGGGTGAGGCAGCCACCTCAGGCAACAAAATTTTTATGGTGGCAATAAGTGCCCTCAAACATTCCACATTGGCCATCTGTACAAGTGTAACGCCATACAATATTATGAGGTATGACAGTCAGTACATGACCAGTGTGTTATAACAGCCTTTAAACAAAGAAGCTCTTGCTTGAATTGGATGGCCCTGCTAAAATATTAGTAAAAGGGTGTGGCCAGCACACATCCACCATGCTAGTATCCATAGGATAGTGTACTAAAATTATCCTCTATCTTCACCCTTTTGTCATACACAACTTTTTGTGTTTTTTAAATCACACCAGTCTTTATTGTCCAACTCTTTTTGTTTCTTATAATACCAGGTTGTTGTATTCCTATCTTTTTCTGGGGTAAATCTACTGCCCCTGGTTTGTAGTCAAAAACTAGATCTTTCAAACTAGTGAAACTGATTTTCTGACAATTTTCTATATTTAGCATAATTCCTTTAATTTTCATACAGGTCTTTCCGCTTGACAGCTCCTACCCATATGTTTTAGGCCCTGAAGATACCTGCAGATGAACATATCACAGAGTTTGTATCTTGTTTGTAAGTTTGCCTAAATAATCACCCAAAGGTGGGTTCCAATCACCCTCTCGACTTGGAAATATCGCAGAATCTGTATCAGGGTACAGGCAGAGCTCTTGCAAACTGTCTAGAAGATTGTATAACTCTAGATGTGCATAAGCCATTGTAAAACAGGCAATGAAAACATTCGTACTACCCGGCAATATGCAACGGGTTTTTGAGCACCTCAAACACATACTGTAGGCTGTTTCATCATCAATAAAGTCACATGTTGAAACCTCAAATTCAGGAGAAAACAGGTATTTAAAGAAATCATCAGGTTCTCTCACAATGCTTGTAGCAGGCAGGTTTGTTCTTTGAGCAAATTTACCCCACAGAGAATTTAAGAAAAGTTTTTGCTATTTGATGCTTAGTGGGGTTTGCATGAATCTGGTCTGCATGCAAAAGCACTCTCTCTTTTCTGTAAAAATCAGCTATGTTCAAATTTTGTTTTTTGGTATTATTATACCACCGGGATTAGCCAGAAGCTTCTTGTTTTTGACAGAAATGCATTTTAATATAATCAGAAAAGAGACTATCCGATTTTTGCTCGAAATGCTAGATTTCATAGATTTCAGCAACAACATACTGTTTTGCAATTTCTGCATTCCTCTCCATCATACACCAAGTCCCCACAAAAGGTCTCTCCTCATCTGTGTGGGCACACACATTTCCTGTTGCCACATGTCACTACATGTATGACACAGAGGAAACATAAGCTTACCGCCCACCCTTATGGGTAACACCGGGAAAAAGAGCTTTCGGGGAGGGTATACTTTTGCTTTTATAAAACCAAAGTAATTTGTGGGAGGACCAAATTTGTCATAAATGATTTGTAGATGGCCTATGAGATATTCCTTTGTTTTATTGACAAAAGGGTATAGACTAGTAAAATCATAGTAGTTAATTTTTTCCCTAGGTTTTGTTTTGTAGTACAGACAAACGGCATTTGTTCTACCCTCAAAAAGGGCATCTCGTGGAATCAGAGGTTGTGGTAATGCTGAGCCAGCCAGGAAATCTGCACAGCTCCTGTCATTTTCTTTTACCATTTGCTTCCACTCGTACTCCCATAGACCTTGACCCCCCCCCCCCCAAGCTTTTTCCAGGAATGCTGCCTTTAGCTGTGTTTCGTAATAAAGAAAACCAAAGGTCGTGGCTGTTACAGGATTCTGGTCTTTATCATTATAACAACTCGACAGCCGTGATAAAAAAAACCATTAAATTCAAAAGCTGTTTCTATCACGTTGATCACTGAATAACCATCAAGAAAATAAAAACCCACCTTTTTTCACCCCCTTTCAGAGCATATGTGATCTGTAGATTTTTTTTGGCCTCTACATACAACAGCTACAATAGAGGGTGATGAATATCTCTTTGTTTGCCTGATAGTTATCCAGTGGGATGAGTGCCACAGTCTTGGGTTCTAAAAACTTTAATCTGAACATAGCCATGCATACAGATGCAAGGGTTATATACTGGAAAGGGTCTAAACTACTTCTTAGAATTTTTGATCCATTATCCTGCCCTACAACCACATCTTTCTCTGTCATGTTCATGATTTCAGCTCGGTAGAGGCCTGTTGCAAAATGGGCACATCCTGTTTGCAGTAATAAGCCAGCTCTTTTTGCAAATAAAAAGTTCTATGCTGATTGTCCCTGTACCATTGTAAAAAATCCTCTTTTTTTCAGGCAGCATGTTTCCAATACCATAATGCTCAATATCTGGCAGAGGACCCACATAATTTTGATTTTCCAGAGTATGAAAAAAATGTGGGAAATACACCTTGCAGCCTGTAAAACCCATGGCTTGTGGAAGTTTGCTAAGTTTCATAAGAGGAAATTTAGAGACTCTATGAAATGAATAGCCAAAGGTTCAATGGCAATTTGTAAAAGTTTACCACCTTGAACCAGCAGGCTTGTACCCATCATTTCCTTTAACAGTTGTTTAAGAACAAAATAGCTATCATAACCTTTGGAATTATGAGCTATGAAGATATAGACTTAAATTTTTTTTGTCACAAAAAATTAGTATAAAGGCAGAAATGCATTCAAGGCTCCTGAATTCCCAGTTTCTTTCATCGTTTAAGTCTGTCGCATATATGTAATTAGGGACATGCCAGCCTATTTCTTACATACTACTACTAGTACAATTAATCATTTATATAGTGCTGCAAGGTAAACGCAGTGCTGTATAAGTGCATATAGATTTCAATCTAATCAAGACAGACAGTACAATACAAGAGAAACAAGGGGTTTAAATAGGGAAAAGAGACGCAAGGAGGACAAGGGATTAGGATCCAAAAGCAGTCTCAAAGAGGTGAGCTTTTAGCATGGATTTGAAAAGAGGAAGAGATAAAACCTGACATATAGATTCTGGAAGTTTGTTCCAGGCATAAGGAGCAGTAAGGTGAAAGTATCAAAGTCTGGAGTTGGCAGTGGAAGAAAAGGGCACAGAGAGAAGAAAGTCAGAGGAGGAGCGGAGTTCACAAGGAGGGGTGTAGGAAGAGAGGAGAGAGGAAAGGTAGTGAGGGGCAGTAGAATGAATGCATTTATAGGTCAGAAGGAGAAGTCTGAATTGGATATGGAAACGGATTTGAGAAGAGGGGTTATATGAGTGTATCGGGGCTTGCTGAAGATTAGCTACACAACAGAGTTGTGAACATATTGAAGAGGAGAGAGATGACTTTGAGGGAGACCAGCAAGGAGGAGGTTGCAATAGTTGAGAGGGGAGTTGACCAAAGAGTGGATAAGAGCTTTAATAGTGTGTTCAGAGAGGAAGGGGCAAATTTTGTTAATGTTATAGAAAAATAAAAGAAATATCTGTTAGATATGTGTGGAGAAGGAAAGGGAGGAGTCAAAGATGACCTCAAGGTTGCATACGTTCAGTCATAAAAAATATACTTTTCAGATGTTTTAGGTTTACCAATAGGGGTCAAAAAACATAAGTGGGCGCCGTCTCCGGTTAAGAGTTCACAGCATAGCTTACAATGCCTACACTTACATTTATGTTTCTTTTTCACGTAAAACTCACATTTATGACACAGTGTCTTAGATAAGCTTTCCAATTCTTTTTTCAGTGCCAACTGCTTGTGTCTATCTAAACGCTGCTTAGAATGACAACACAGTTTGCATTCACTACATTTCTGTTTTACACTAGCATTTTTCACATGGTATCAAACAAAGACAACACCACAATGTGCAAATATGATCATGACTGCACTGTTTCTGGCAAAAACTACAGAAATTACATTACCTGTAGAATTTTTTTATTGATATATAACAATATGTGATCAAGAACAATATTGTACAGAAAAGGATATAACACCAAGAACAATGGACAAAGGAAATATGATGCAATACAATAAAAGATATTATATCCTGCAGTGCACAATGGGGGTGGAGGGGTACATAAAGTAATAAAGAATACATAAATGGGAAGGAAATATTGATACATCGGGAAGATATATTACAACTATGAGATAAACTGAAGAGTAGCAAATCGCCTGGGCCGGATGGTATACATCCAAGGGTGTTGAAAGAACTGAAATATGAGATTGTAGACCTGCTATTAGTAATCTGTGAACTTTCATTAAAATAATTTGTAATACCTGAAGATTGGAGGATCGCCAATGTAACGCCAATTTTTAAAAAGGGTTCCGGGGTGATCCTGGAAACTACAGACTGGTGAGCCTGATGTCAGTACTGGGAAAAATGGTAGAAACTATCATAAAGAACAAAATTACTCAGCATGTAGATAGTCATGGCCTAATGGGAGACAGCCAACATGACTTTAAACAAGGAAGATCTTGTCTTACTTATCTGTTTTTTTGAAGGTGTGAATAAACAGGTGGACAAAGGTGAGTCAGTTGATATAGTGTATCTGGACTTTCAGAAAGCCTTTGACAAGGTCCCTCATCAGAGACTTTTGGCAAAACGAAAGAGTCATGGGATAGGAGGCAGTGTACTATTGTGGATCAGGAACTGGTTAAAAGATAGAAAGCAGAGGGTAGGGCTAAATGGCCAATTTTCCCAATGGAGAAAGGTGAATAGTGGTATACCCCAGGGATCTGTGCTGGGTCCGCTGCTTTTTGACATATTCATAAATGACCTGGAAAAGGGAATAATGAGTGAGGTTATCAAATTTGCAGATGACACAAAACTATTTAAAGTTGTTAAAACCCAAGAGGATTGTGGAAAATTGCAAGAGGATCTTGATAAATTGGAGGACTGGGCAACAAAATGGCAGATGAAATTTAGGGGTATGTTTACTAAACCGCCTTAATGTGTGCCCGGCGATAGTGTGCAGGCTGCCATAAAAGGAGTGGGCGTTTCAGTCTTAAAGTAGCAAAACGGGATTATCGCGCGATAACGTGCGCTGCTGTGCACATTAACGGGCTAAGCACCACTAAGCGCGTTAACGCGCGGTAATATTAAGTAGGCGCCCAGACATTCAAACACAGAAACAGAGGTGTAGTACAATGGTTAATACACTGACTGATGATACAGGGGTCATGAGTTTGATCCCCCAGTGTGCCTAATGCATAAGGCTGGCTGAGGCATCAGCTTTGACATGTAAGTATTGTTTCTTGAGGCAGTTTATTTGTATTTTAATTATTGCTGCCAGCAAACACACCCTCACGTGCCATAACCTAAGGTGCCACATAAGGCATTCCATAGGGCACATTACAAAGTGCACTGTCTGCCACGGCACCCTATAATGTCCCCTATAGGGCACCCCATAGGACAACTTATAAGGCACCTTATATGGACTGTAACCATAAGGTGCCTCAGAAGGCGCTTTATAGGGCACCCTATAAAGCGCCTTCTGAGGCACCTTATGGTTACAGTACTCTGAGGGTGTTTTTGCTGGCAGCACTAATGTACATTAAAAATTGGCAATGCTCTGGATAGCCCTATCAAATAACCCCACTGTGGGTTTGAACCCATGACTTCTGGCTCTACAGGCAGTGAAGTAACCAGTGGGCTACAGCTATTAACAAGCCCCTGGCTGGCTACAAAAGGACTGCATGTCACCACACAAACAGTCTGCTGTGGTTACCAGGATAGGGTTAACCCACCCGTACCCATGATGCACTGCACATGCAAATCAGCAGTCTACAGATGATCACAAGATGGGGTATGCACCCCCACAGCACCTCGGCCTGGTAGGGGGAACTGACCGTGTGCACCCCCACAGCACCTCAGCCTGGTAGGGGGTACTGACCGTGTATGTTACTGGCACAGAGTAGCTACAGACCGTCACATTGTGCGGTCCACAGCACCTTTCATGGCTGAAATAGGCCATGCTGCAGTTCCCCATAAGTGTGTGATAGGTAGTTCCTTTAGACACACCTAGTATACATCTGTGTCCTGCTGTATGTCTCGGTCATGTCTAGTCCCATAGGTGGATTATGTACTATCACCCAACCCACTCTCTGTGCCATACTCTACCTCCCCACGATGGTGGCAGTAGAAAGGACCATCAACCCCAGTCCTGCTGGGGAACAGACACCATACAGGGCAGGCAATGCAGATCTGTACACATCCATAAGGCAAGGCAGACAGAAGGCCTGGAAACGCTCAGCTGCCCCCCACCACTATCTGACATTCTCCAGCAGCAAGCCTCCAGCTGACCCAGTATGGCATATCTTATGTTCTTATATGTTCCCTTAACGCAGCGCTCACCAGCCTGCTCATATTGAAGAGGAGACCCACAGCTTGGAACATGCAGTGGAGCGAACCCCAGTTTCAGCTACTGCCGCTTCTTTCCTCATTCAGGAAGGAGAGGAAATCCACCGGGAGCCTCCATCCACCACACTGTAGCACTCTCACCTGCTGTGCTCCATCTTCAGTTGTCCCAGGCTATGAGCACATCCCGGAGGAACGGCAGGCAGATAGCGGCATGAGAAAGATCAGAACCACATTTCATCTCTTTGGTGATGCCCACATCCTCGCATACATGAGGTAGGATGTAGGGATCGTTTGATGCCCATTATGCTGTAGATCTTCTCAGGCAGGCCATCACTGGGCTCAGAGCAGAGTCAAAGTGCCACCATCTCTAGTGGGCTCTCTAGCGCCCCTCCCCCTCGCCAATGCCACATTTTAAAAGCTTTATTTTGACTGCTTTCTTGTATTTTACTAAAGAATACACACTTTTTTAAAGAAAGAAAAACATTTTTGCTGGTTCCTTTTGCTACCAAAGGTTTATGTTTAACAATCAGCTCTAAATAGGTTGGAACACACACCTTTTACTAAAAGATATGAGGCACTACTTTGTGAGAAAAAAAAAAGCTCAGATCAGGGAAAAAAACATTTTTTGTTCCCTGTTTTCATTATACTGTTCTGGGTTCTAGGGCATTGCTGGAAGCAGAGGGCCCGATTCTGACCCGCACGTACATCCCCTTTGTACGTCCAGTCTGAGCCAGACGTACAAAGGGGAGCGCGATTCTGATCTCGTGGGGCACGTCTAGCTCCACAGGATCAGAATCGCAACTAAGCATGTACCTGCAGCCTGGTACTGTGATTCAGTCCCGCCCTGCACGTACAGCCACAGCCCAGCTAACTCAGTCAGAGCTGTTAAATGGAGCTGCGGTGCCATGGCGTCATGTTGCTATGGTACCACGGCTCCATTTAAAAGCCGTGATGCCGGCTGCTGGGTTAAAGTGACTATTCCCTGCAGCCTGACTCCCAATCCGACCTCTTAAGGCCAGGGTTGGCCTGCGGGGAATAATCCCTGGGCCCCCCAGCCCCATCTGTGCCCCAGCATCGCTAAAAAGAAATGTCCAGGGAAGTTATTGCACTCTGGCCCTGTATGTCCATGGCCGGCGACCGCCCACTGCCTACCCACTCTCCGCCCCCGGGCCGCCCATTCCCAGCCCCGACTAACTTCCCTGCACAACTGGCGGGGAATTTAGTCAGGGACTGCTGCCGGCACGAATAGCGGGGATGATCCTGGAAATACAAGTGACTGCTTCTGGTCATGTCAGCATAAACTGGTAGCAAACAGTTGCATTCCTTGGATCAGACACCCTGTTTCCAGTGATGTAATAGAAAAGCGACAGCAGCTATTTCCAATGATGTAGGCTAGGGTTGTGGTTGGGGGTGGGAGGGGGCATTCCTGGGAGGTGGAGTGTGGATGTGGCCTAACTCAGAAGTGAGCGCTGATTGGCTGATGTCAAGGGGTATGGCTGGGGTGGGGGTGTGGGCAGTGGGAACGGGATGCGGCCATGTCAGGGGAGGGGTGTGGGTGGATCTTTGGCAGGGCTTGGGAATTTCTATGGGGTGTGAGATATGGGCGGGGCATGGGTATGGTCTAACCCAGAAGTGAATGCCGATTGGCTGACATCATCCTTCTCATCTGTGAATCAGTTTGACGAGTAGTGTACCCATTTTACTACTTATATCCTTGTCCTCACATGTTGTGTTTTCTGTTTTGACTAGATTGTAAGCTCTGATGAGCAGGGAGTGTCTTTTACGTGTATCTGTACAGCTCTTCGTATACCTTGTAGCGTTATACAAGTGAGTTGTAGTAGTATACGGTTTTCTTCTGCTGTCATGTTTCTGTTTCTAAGAGAAGAACAGGTAAATGTAGATTGGATGTTTCTATCAAAAAGTAGAAAGACTATGGGATATGCTATGAAGGTACAATATAACCTATTTAAGACTAATAGCAGAAAATATTTTTTTTCACTCAATGTGTAATCAAATTCTGGAATTCGTTACTGGAGGATTTAGTAAAAGCTGTTAGTATTGCTGAGTTTAAAAAAGGTTTTGATAAATTCCTGGAGGAAAGGTCCATAAACCAATATTAAAGAGGACCTGGGAAATCCACTGCTTACCCTGGGACAAGCATTGTGGAACCTCTGTACCTTTGTGGGAACTTGAAATGTACTTGTGACCTGGATTAGCCACTGTTGGAAGCAGGACACCGAGCTTGATGTACCTTGGTCTTACCAAGTAAGGCACTTCTTATGTTCTGGGTTTGCTGCTTTTTGACATATTCATAAATGACCTGGAAAAGGGAATAACGAGATCTGCAGATGACACAAAATTATTCAAGTTGTTAAAACACAAAAGGATTGTGAAAAATTGCAAGAGGGCCTTGATAAATTGGGAAACTGCACATCCAAATGGCAGATGACATTTAATGTGGACAAGTGTGAAGTTATGCACTTAGGGAAGAACAATTACACAATGCAAGGTACCACTTTAGAAACCACCACCCAGGAAAAGGATTTAGGCATCATCATGGATAATACATTGAAACCCTCTTATCTGGTGTGCTGTGGTGGCCAAGAAAGCAATCATAAGGAAAGGAATGGTTCAGCTCTGGTCACCATATCTTAAAAAGGATATAGCAGAAGTAGAAAACATACAGAGAAGAGCCACCAAAATGATAAAGAAGATATAAGGGTACCTCCACGAGGAAGGGCTTAAAAGGCTAGGGCTCTTCAACTTGGAAAAAAGACGGCTAAGGTGAGATATGTAGGTGATGCCTTTTATTGGACTGTAACGGGCTTTCACGCGCTACCCTCTCTTCATCTGCTCTGTGCATTTACAATGGATTTAAATATTACAGACTCAGCTGTCAGCAATTTAGCAAGAGAGAGTGGGAGGGATGAAATAGTTTCAAAGTGTTTCTTCATCCTAATTTCAAAAGTTTTTCATCTTTGTGTACTCCTGGAGCTTTATTTAAATACTTTAATTGTAAGGTTGTTAAGGGATTGCTCTTTCTTTGAAAACATGTTTATGCCTAAACACCAGCTGTGTAGTCCCATGAAAGATCTGTGTCTCATCTGTGCTGTTTATGTTAAAGATAGGTTGCTGCTTCTGTAATATATATAATCTAATTAACAGCATGACAACCATTGGCATATATTGCACTGAATGTCTGAGATCAGAATTTACCAGATATATGATTTCTTGCAGATCACAGCTAGAGTAACTCTAACCCAGAGGTTCTCAACCCAATCCTAGGGACGAAGCTAGCCAGTCACGTTTTCAGGATACCCACAATGAATGTGCATGAGACAGATTTGCACGCTTCAAGGCTGCTTTTGGATCCTGATCCACAATATGTTTCCTTATCATACCCCTAGAGGTATCCTTGTCCTCAACTGTTGTGTTCTCTCTTAACTAGATTGCAAGCTCTGGTGAGCAGGGACTGTCTTTCACATGTGTCTGGGCAGTGCTGCATACGCCTTGTAGCACTATTCAAATGATCAGTAGAAGGTTATTCTGAAACTCTGACTGGCTAGGTGTGTCCCAAGAAATGAGTTAATAAACCCTGCTCTAACATAATATCTTCAGTCTCAGCTCATGATCTATTATTAAATATCTACCAGTAGTCATTTTCTCACTTGATTATATTCATATACAAACTGGGAATTCCTCCCCGTCATCTTCCCTTTCAAGGTCATGAGCTCATATTCCATGACCACTTAAACTTCCCCCCCTGACTCATTCTCTTATATTAATCCAAGAAAAGATATTTTCTTATTTTCTAGCAAAGAATGTAAAATCCTATGGGGGGGAAGGGGAGGATATTCAAAGGCACATCTCTGTGCTGGTAGTAACCCTGCTAAACCCGGAGGCCCTCCTCGCCTCCTTCAGCAAACCTTAACACCACATACATTATCTTATCCACACACAAAAAACACATCCTGAAAACTGAATCTTGGTACAAAATTTGGTCACAACTTTATTTTACACCTGTAACAACCGGCCCAACACGGGCCAACAAATACAACATTCCAACATAACCCGCCCCCACCCCATCGCCGGACAATGCCCCTACCCGCCATATTAGTAGCAAGGCAGAGCATCCTCCTCCCCCGGACCCCGCCGCCTGCCTCGCAAAGGCCGGCCCCCACCCCACTACCGGGCCGAGACCCCCAACCGGGATGTCTCACCCCACCCCGGGGAGCCCTTCGCCCCCCACTGCTCCTAAATCAGTTAAAGCCCCCGCCGCCTCGGTGAGCGCTGGCTCTCTACCCTGCCACCGGTGCGAGGTAGTTTACTTATCCTCGCACCGACCCCCCCCATAAAGCTGCGACCAACCCACCTCTCCAAAGCTTCCTGCCAATCATTTAGTAACAGATCCTGACCAACTGGAGACAGGTGCACCCCATCAGTACGGTACAGCCCTGCACACTTCGGATCCGCCCACGGGTGCTGCACCTGCCATCCACCAGGCTGCTGCAACCAACGCCCAATCTGTCAGTTGATTTTCACTAGTCCTCACGACCACCGCCGCTGGGACTGGCAGGCCGGCTGTGGTATAATGTCCGACCAGATAATCGCCACACCTGGCCACTCCTCCTGCAGCGCCCAAAGGTCCCGCTGCACCGCTCAAATGAGCTGTCTGCACGTCCAATTGGATAGGTCATTTCCACCGAGATGTATCAGCACCCCCACTGGTTGCCGCCGCCGGTCCGCATGCCGTCGAACCCAAAGAAGTAGCTGCCACCAGCGCATGCCGCATTCCCCCATCCACCGCAACCGAATATTGCAGGACAGCAGGCCCAGGTGCTGACCTAGCGGGCGCATCAAGGCTCTTCGCTCCGCCCAGTACACAAAGGAATGCCCAAGAATCCACCACACTCCTGCTGGGCTCGCTCCCGCATATTCTCTCCAGGGGTGTAAACCCTGCAGCAACCCTGAAACAGGAAACACATCATTAATACCCCCCCCCACGCCCTCCCCCACCAACCACCCACCGACGCTGTCACAATTGGTCCAGGCGAACATAACCCTCATAAGCCCCAGATCGCCATCTCACGATCCGTTGAATCACCTTCCCCCGCCAACCCGGCTGCAGCCACACTCGTCGCCACCCCAATCCTGAAAGAAGGAGATGCATACCACCGCTCATCCAAACCCAACCGCCACAAAGCCAGGCGCAGAACCGCCGTGAATTGAAACTGTGTGACCGGGCGCCCGTCCGAGTGGCAGAAAAATAGCCTGCCCTATCCGGCCGCCGACAAACATAGGACACCAAATTCTGCACCGGACAGGAGCAAAACCCCGGAATCGCTTTCAACAACACCCATCGGCCAACACCTTGTTGGTCCGTCTTCGAGCGCGCTAAATAAATCCGCACTAGTGTCTCCTTCAGGTCCACATGCTGAACCCCCAAACCACCCCAAGCCCCTGGCCTGCTTGCCCATGGGACCAACTCGCTGACCCGAAACACCCCGAAAAAGGCAGTAACAACGCCCGAAACAGCACCATCTCAAACTCAGACGCCGCCACCTCTGACAATACACCCCATATGCGCCACAGCAACTCATGTGATACGGGGCGACACCAATCCTGAACCTGTGGCCGTTCCTTTGTCCACCCCGCCAGGAGCCGTTTCACCACAAATGATGCACTTGGACTGCCCCAGCCCACCACCCTGCTGAAAAAAGAGAAACCTGCCAGCGCCGCCCGCACAGACAACCTGGACCAACCGTGCTCCTTTGCCCACACTATAAACAAACCCACCAACCTGTCCTCTACTCTACCACCTCTCCATCCGCTCTCTCATAAAAATTCCTGCACTCTGGCATAACCCCGCCTGTATGACGCCCACGTACCTGTAGCCAAGGAGGACCGCAACAAATCCATCAATCCGGCGTCCCAATCCTCCAAAGGTGCTCCGGCACCACCGCCGCTGTCTCCTCCGCACCCGGGGCCAACGCCCAGAACTGCGCCCACTGAAAATGGGACAAAGCATCAGCGATGGCATTCTGCGAATCTGGCACATGACGCGCTTGAGCCATGACATTGAGACGCAAACATGCTAGCACGAACACTCGCATCAGCACCGCAACTCGTTGACACTTGGGCGAGTGTCTGTTAATAACCTGCCCTACCGCCGCATTGTCGCACCAGAATGCGACCCTCTTGTCCCGCAACCTCTCCGGCCACACCCAAAATGCAACCACTATCGGGAACAATTCCAGAAACGTCACATTACGCGTCAACCCACTTGCTGTCCAAGATGCCTGCCAAGCCGCCGCACACCACGAACCTTAACAATACAAACCCATACCCGAACTGCCTGCCGCATCAGAAAACAACCGCAAGTCAACATTTGACATTTCCGAAGATTGCAACACAGAGCAGCCATTAAACTCCGATAGAAAAGCATCCCAGACCCACAGATCCGCCCGCATCCCTGATGTCACCCGGATGCGATGATGCCCGCATCACACCCCGGCCATAGCCAGGGACAGCCGATGTGCAAACGGCCTCCCCATCGCAATGACTCGACAAGCAAAATCCAAGTGACCCACCAGCACCTGCAGTTCCTTCAGCATCACCTTCGAAGCAGATCCCACTGCCGCCACCAACATCCGCAAACACTCAACTTTATCCCACAGTAAACGGACCACTAACTCCCCCGCATCTATTTTGATCCCCAAAAACGAAAGACACGTCACCGGACCGAGCGTCTTCCCCTCCGCCAACAGGATACTGAATTCCACGGCCATCTCCTGGAACAACCCCAGCAAGGACACACACACCGCGGTCTGCGCTGGACCCACAAACAAAAATCGTCCAGGTAATGCACCATAGATTGGCGCCTGGACCGCTGCACTAAAACCCAGTGTAAGAACGAACTATAGGCCTTGAAGTAAGCACAAGAGATCACGAAACCCATCGGCAAACACTTGTCATAATAAAACTGAGCGTCAAACCGAAATCCCAGCAATGGAAAGGCGGACGGGTGAACCAAATGCCGATTCGATGTCCACCTTTGCCAGCCAAGCCCCTTGTCCACACTGGCGCACCAGCTCCAAAGCCTCATCGAATGACACATAGCATACCGAGCATAACTCGCGGGATATGGTCATTCACCGAGACCCCCGGAGGGCAGGACAGGTTGTGTATCAAGCGATATCGCCCCTACTCTTTCTTAGGGATAACCCCCAGTGGTGAAATAATAAATGTCGAAAAGGGAGGATGGTCGAATGGACCAGCTATTCTGCTCAATGCACATTCTGCTGCAATTTTTTCACGGGCCACCTCTGCCAAGAGATGCACCGATCTAGCATTGCTGGCTGCTACTTCACACACATCACCCTGACACGGGATACGAAATCCCTCTGAATAGCCCAACCACAACATGCTCCCTGCCTTGCCGTGCTTACCCCTCATAACGTTCCAGTCACGGCCGTAACGTCTGAATTTTGATGGGGGTAGGCGCCAACTCCCCGGTCACTTCTTCACTTACCCCTGACCGGTGCCCCGGACACTCCCTTCCGGCTACACTTCGCGGACAAGTGACCTGCACCACAGAGCGAGCAGGCATGCCAAAACTTGCAGTCCAGGAAGGGACAGGAAGATCTATTAAAGCGCCAGCAAAGGTCCCCCCCCCAGTCCACCTTTGGATGGTTCTGGCACTGTGCCCGTCGCCCGAAAGGACCGAAAAATCACCGCCGACGGATTGCCCGCTGCCCTGACTTGACCCCCACCACCCCCTGCACCTCCTTTTTTGGCTGACATTTGCGTCAGCCAAAGGTTAATATCCTTCATCCCCCAAGACAGCTGCCGATTTTCCTCCATCATATCACAAAACTCCTAGTCATAATTGAGCCAAGCCCAACCATCATGCGCCTGGGACACTGCCAGGATGGCATCCGCATAAGCCAACAGCTCACCATAACGACTCGGGTCCGCGTGCCCACATACACTCGCCAAATGCAAAAAGGCCCAGGTCCAGTTTAAGGTATTACGGGAAACCTTCCGCACCCTCCCTGCCTTCTCATCTTCCTTACATTTTTTTCGACTCTCCCCCGAACGCTTCCTCCCTTCCAGGAGCCGGAAGACATCGATATATCGCCATTTCAGTATCCGCCGCCTCAACTTACGCGGAACGCTCTCCCACAGCTCCGCGCAATGCACCACCGATGAGCCCCCCCCGTCTCCTACCTTCTTGCCTGCAGCGGAGATGTCTGAGGAACTATCCGAGGATGAAGAGGACGAAGACGATGATGATGCACTATGCCTACAACGACGCCTGTGCTTCCTCTTCATCTTAGCTTTGCGCGCACTCGAACCTCCCTCCCCTTCCGGCAACATCTCACCACCACCGCCAACCGAATTCCCTAAACACTCACCTTCCATGACTCGCTCAGCCGGCTCCGGCATCACCGAGGTCGGACAGGTCTGATCCACACTCTGCGCCATCGCCGTCCGACTGCCCCCTACTCCACCTGCTGATGCAACACCATTCGCTGGAACCTGTGGAGGGAGAGAAGCACCAACAACAGGAGTACCCATCCCATACTGTCCCACCCCCCAACCCGCTCCCCCCCCTTGAGGCCACACTGAAGTGCCTAAACCCCCAGCAGCCCAACCCACCGCCACCCATGGAGGCTGTCCCCCGCCACTCAAAAACCCAGCCCCCACCCAGTCCCCCCAGCCACACCCCCAGGGACCCATGCTCATGGGCTGTCCTGACAAAGGGGACCAGTCCAACCACCCCTCTCCCCGCCCACCGGGCCTCCCTCGCCCAGCCGGAAATGGCCCGTAAGTACCTATGCCAACCGGACTGAAGGGGACCCCTGAAGGGCTGAAGCCCGTTTCCTGTGCCCACCCCATAACCCCCCCTGTCCATCTGCTCCCCGCTGCCCCCCGCCTGCCCTAGAGCACCACCCCTATCTGACCTGCCCCCTTCACGCCCCTCCCCCAAAACCGACCCTTGCCCCCCTTGCCCAAGCTCCCCACCCCCCACATTCTCAGCAAGCGAACCCCCAGCCAACCCCAAACCCAACACCCCCCCTCCGATGCAAGCAAACCCCCCCTACTCCCCCTCCCCCTCCCTCTCCCCCCTTGCCTGCCAGTTCCACCTGCACCCCAAACGATGCACTTGCATGCTCCGAGCACCAGCCCTGGCCCCCATGGCTGCACCAGCCACCCGTGACCATCCAGCCCTCCCCCCAGCCCTAGCAACAGAGCCCCCACCCCTCTGCCGCCCCAGCCCCCTTTTCCGAGTGTGCCATGCTCCCGCAGCCCTAGTAATCAAGGAGGCTTGCCCTAAAGATTCCCTATTCCGCTTGTACCTTTTAGTTGTTTTTTTTTAAATTAAGGCCCCCCCTAACCTAAGCAGGCGCACTCCCCCCAACCCCAGCAAGCAACACTAACCTATCCCCCACCACACAGACGGCCAACTCCCCCCCACAATAACAAATACTCCCCCCCCAGCACCAAGGCACTCACCCGATGTCCGAAAACACTAAACAGACGCCCCGATCGCAAACGCTATCCCCAAGTTGTGCCCGACGCCGCCAAAGGCACAGAGCACGAAACAACACGTCTTCCAAATCCGAGGAGCCGCGGCGAAAAGAACGGCCACGCGGCTCCTCGCCGACACCTGCTCTGCCCCCCTGACCCCCAGAGCCAATGAAATTGCTCCCTCTGGACTGAAGTAGCGATTTCAAATGCCGCGCTCTCCAGCCTCATCCCCCACCCCACCCTAGACCCCAATCACGTGCAGGAGGCCGAGGTCGGGCCTGGGCCCAGGTTACTGATGGCCGCGGGACCCGGCCCGCGGCCTCGTGCATTTTCTCCTATTTTTCAATTGTGATTTGTACAAGCTCATGAATGTTTCCAGGAATCCTTTTACCAATGGCAGATTTAAGCACTTTCCAAAGGATACAAGAAACATTTTGAGGCTGTCTTCACTGACAAGGCTCATATTTTTTTTCTCAGAAATTACTATGTCTAAGTTGCACAGACATCATTTTTTTTGTTGCATACCTTTGAATACACTATTAAAATATTATGATGACATACTGTTGGAATTTTCCAATTATTGTTCACAACATACCTAAAATGCAAGGGTGCCATTAATGTTGACCACAACTATAGCTAAAACCTGTCACTTCTTTCCCAATAACATTGACAAAATTTGTGCCTTCCTTTTTATACATACTACTGAGACCCTCATCCACTCACTAGTAATCCCCTGCCTTGACTATTGTAACCTGCTCCTCACTGGTCTCCCTCTGCGTCATCTTTCTCCTCTTCAGTCTGTTCAACACTCAACTGCACGGCTTATCTTCCACCAGTGTCACTATGCTCAAGTCACTTCACTGGTTCCCTGTCCATTTCCTCATCAAACTTCTCTTATTTACCTGCAAGTGCATTCATTCTGCAGCCCCTCACTACTTCCCAGTAGAGGTGGTGGACACAAGGACAGTATCAGAATTCAAAAAAGCATGGGACAAACACAGAGGATCTCTAAAGGTAAAAAGGGGACTATTGTAATTGATATGGAAGGGCAGACTAGATAGGTCATGTGGTCTTTTTCTGCCGTCTTGTTTCTATGCTTCTATCTCAGACTACACTCCTCCTCGGAAACTCCACTGCTCTGGCAGGTCCCATTTATCTGTGCCTTTCTCTGCCACTGCCAACTCCAGGCTTCGTTCATTCCAACTTGTTACTCCAGGTGCCTGGAACAAACTACCTGAGTGCATTGGGCTTCTTCTCTGGCCCTATTCAAGTCCAGGCTGAAGACCCACCTCTTTGAGGTTGCTTTTGGATCCTGATGCTCCTCATTCTTTTCTCCAATACTTATGTGTATCGTGTCATTTTCCAGTTCCCAGTTTTGTGATGTTTTTTTATCTGAAGTATTTTGTAAGCTCTGATGAGCAGGGACTGTGTCTTACATCTATATGCACAGCACTGTGTATAACGCTATACAAATGATTAGTAATAGTAGTAAAGAGGATGGTACTGTGATATCCCTATTACTTTCCACAACCATAAAGGAAACTGATAGGAATAAGGACACTTTTTTTCATGGGTGACAAGTTGCGGCATGTCTCTGTTTGTTTGCAAAATTTCAGGCTGGGATGTGTATGCAGCACGGGATAGATGTCCCCTTCCTAAAATATTGTCAGAGAGACATTTATGTGGCAGTGGCTAATGCCGTTCATATTGGGCATGTACAGGTTTCTGACATCAGGCTGGAACTAGCGTGTGGCCAGTCCATTGACATACACGACTTCTCTGGTGTTAGTGCTCATGCCGATGTGTGTCTGCCAGGGGCGGATATGGAGCAATTTTAAAAGGCACTTACACGTGTCTGACTTCCCTGCCGCTACTACCATGCTAAAGAGACATTTTGACCTGGATGTTCCAGATAGGACCTAGATGTCCTTTCTAAAATGTAGCTTCACATGTACCTTGCTCTTCATTAATATTATTATACATATATCTCACCAAACACTGACAAATTAATATTTGTCTTTCTATTGCTTAAGGCATGACAACTGCTAGGTAATACTTAAAACAACCTATATGTAAAATTAATTGCACAGATGAGTCACAGATATCCTTTGGAGCTGAACCTTGGTGCAGCAGAGCCCAAAGGAATCCACATGGTACCCTCCAGGCGGATGGAGCTCGGTTATAAATAGAGAATACACCTCCTCTTCAGTGTTGCTGTCTTTATTCATGCAGAGGTCCACCTGCACGAATACAGACACCAATATTTTCTGCTTATCATTCAAAGATACCATTAGATCAGGCCCAGTGACATGTACTAGATACCCTACATGCTAAGGAATTAAACATGGGAAAAAAGGGTATTCTTCTTCAGTATAGAAAGATGGGAGCTTACCTGGTTTTGATTTTGTTGATGCTTTACTGTGCTTTGTGGAAGACTGCTGAGTGCCGATGTCCGCAAAGATACCGTCTGAAGAGATTAAAAGGATACCAGAGGGAAGGGGATATCATAATTGGGGGAGTGATAACTATGTTTGGTTTTGTTTCAATGACCTATCTGTCCTTCTCAACTCCTCCTTTTGTGCAGGGAGATGTTGGGTAAGTATCGTCATGGCTTAGCTCATCTTTGAGATATATTGCAGAGTTTTATTCAGGGTAGTTTCTCGAAATGGGTTAATTTGCACATACCATGATAGTCATCATCCTCACTTCAAAGCCAGGGTATGTGGAGTATCACCTTAGCCTCTCACGTTTACTGCTAATGCTCAGCGTAATATTTGCATTGTGCCAAAGAGAGCTTCCTTCTGGAGCTCGTAAGATGTAACAGGTATGGGTAGTTTGTCAGGATGTGCTTAGAAATTATTTTATATCAAGCCTGTCACTGCCAGTACAATGGGAAAGATTTCTGTATCTTTCTGACACATTTTCTTGGTCCCTGACTGCATTTCTTGCTACTTCAGGATCTTCTGCCTCTCCGTGCGATTCACAGACAAATTGTTTCTCTTTCATTCACAGGGGTGTGCAGTGGGGGGGGGGGGGGGGGAGGGGGCAAAAAGGGTCTCCAAATGGGTTAGTTTTCTATATGACAAGAGAATAATGAACCATAACAACATAAGATATGCCATACTGGGTCAGACCAAGGTCCATCAAGCCCAGTATCCTGTTTCCATCAGTGGCCAATCTAGGTCATACGTACCTAGGTTCCACAATGCTTGTATTGGGTCAAGCAGTGAAATCCTGTCTCCCTTTTAATAATGGTTTATGGATCTTTCCTCCAGGAACTTGTCCGAACCTTTTTTAAACCCAGCTACACTAACAGCTTTTATTACATCCTCTGGTAACAAATTCCAGAGTTTGATTAAACGTTGAGTGGAAAAATATTTTCTCTTATTAGTCTTAAATAGGTTACCCTGTAGCTTCATTTCATGTCCCCTAGTCTTTCTATATTCTGATAGCATAAACAATCGATCTATGTTTACCCGTTCCACTCCATTCATTCATTTATAGACCTCTTCATATCTCCCTCAGCCGTCTCTTTTCCAGGTTAAAGAGCCCTAACCTTTTTAGCCTCTCTTCATAGGAGTATCCTTCCATCCCCTTTACCATTTTGGTGGCTCTTCTCTGTACCTTTTCTAATAACGCTATATCCTTTTTAAGATATGGCGATCAGAATTGCACACAATATTCAAGGTGCGGTCACACCATGGAACAATAGAGGCATTATAATATCCTCTGTTTTATTCTCCATTCCTTTCCTTATGATACCTAGCATTCTATTTGCTCTCTTGGCTGCCGCTGCACACTGGGCAGAGAGTTTTAACATGTTATCCACGATGACACCTAAATCTTTTTCCTGGGTGGTGGTTCCCAATGTGGAACGTTGCATCGTGTAACCATAGTTTGGGTCATTCTTTCCTAGGTGCATAATACTAGGTGCACCTCACTCCTAAGTCAGGCTATGTTATATATATATATACAAGAAATGTATTAAAGGCTCATTGCTCATCTAACTTTTTATAAAATACCAACCACCAGCACAAATGCAACTTGATTATATAAATATATAATCAAGTTGCATCTGGAATTTTTTTTTAATCAGACCAATTGAGTCCAAAAACACCATGAATACTTTTGCACCTTTCCCCTACATATTTTTGGACTCTGACTGCTTCTCTTGGTTCTTGAGGATCTTCCCTCTCTATGTACCACTTGACACTTACACTTCTATTAGCAAAGCCAATCTTATTTTTTTTTCTCCTTTATTGCTTAATCTAATTTTCTTGCAACTTGGGCTCTTCCTGTAAATGAGATCTTTATATGCATGAGAACTCGTTAGGATTTTATACTATATTCAGCGATGCTATGGCATTAGCAATGATTTGAGGGCTCATTGTCCCCACGAGTGTTTGTAAATAAATTACTTTCCATTACAAGACATTCAGAAGGGAATCTGCCTAATTTATGTGGCTTGTATGAACATAAGTTTCACCAGTTTTCTAAGGGAAAGTGTGCACACAGATTCTTTTTAAAATTATTCCATGAAAAGTATCTGCAAACATATACAAGTGCTCTTTAATGCATACAAATTTCCAGGTTTCTTGTTTGCATATAGTATATGCTATAAATACAAATATCTCTCCGGTCTCACCCTTAGGAAAGTCTCGGCTCAGGTGTCAGATAAAGTTATGCATAGGCTTTGTTTACATAAGTTTACATTACATATCTGGGAAATTTTACAAAAGGTTATTTCTGCATGTAAAGCTGTAATTCTGTTTTACCTGTGAAAATGGCTTTTAAAATTATCCCTTCAATGTGCAGGGTAAAAGATGAAAAAAAGCTCTGGGCCAATTCATAAAAACCATACTATCAGATTTTATAGATCAGTACTTTTATATATCTTTTTACAGATGTTATTGGCAAATCCATATTTTCTGAGTCATTTTAAAATGGAAGATTTTGGCAGATAAGATATGGTTGCACCAGTATCTTCCTTTTTGCCTGCATATCTGAATTCTGCTACTCTTCTGAAGCCAATTATTTAGATATCCAGCAATCTGCAAAAATGTTTTTTCTCAAATTCCTTTTGGTTTTCTCTGTTTATAACAAACACTTGAGCTTGGGCAATCTATAGAAAATTCCACCTAGTTATAACTTTTTGAAGATAGCTAAATATTCAGTTATTTGAATTATGTCTCCACTTTCTGTTTTCACTTTCTTTACAGTATGTCTTTAACTTCTTCAGCCTCTTTGGTAAGGTTTTCATAAAGGATTTCTAAATATTTATCAGTTTTTATGAATATGTAAAAGGCCTCTTATAAAATTGCCCCATGGTATATTCGCAAAATATATGTGCGATGTCTAGAACAAACTGGGACAAGGTGTAAACTGAAAGAAATATAGTGAAAGGTACATTTTGGATAAGGGTTTGTATTTATAAGCGTTCGGGCAGCATAGTCCATAGAGGTTTCTGGTGAGACTCAGTCTTGAGTACCAGGAGTTAATTCTGTAAACTGTTCATAGAAGCACTTGGATAAGCTGAAGGCAATTCAAAGAAAAGTGACCGAAATGGTGAATAGCCTGCAGAATAAACCATATGTCAATAGGGTAATTCTATCACAGTTCGCCTATCTTGATACACGTAAGCATCACTTACATGTGTAAGGAGTGCAGTTCACACATATTAGTTGTGAAATCATGTCTTCTATGTACTTATATGTACAAACTCCTCAGTGATGCTGCCCTTTGAATGATTTCCATATAAACGGACCTTTTTATTTTGCATGACATTAATTATATGGTTTGTGGTTTCCTCAGCAGCATTCAAAGAAATGTATTAAAGGCTCATTGCTCATCTAGCTTTTAATAAAATACCAACCACCAGCACAGATATTGCGTTTTATAAAATGGACGGCTTTAGACATTCAGCAGCTGATTAAATGCACACGACTGAAGTACATGCAGAGTTGCATACTCCACGCTTCACCCAAATTATGCCCCCAACATCACCTGCACTTTTACACCAGGGGTAATTTAATAAGAAGCCTTTTACTGTACTTGTGTATAACAGAGTTTGTGTGTGAAAATCCTTCATAAAACTACTACCAAGAGTAACTCCACCACATCTGCATTAAAAATGGAAAATGCAGTAATACAAAGAACAATTTATAATTCTTCTTATTTGTTGCATTTACAGCAAAACTGATATATCACACCACCATGAAACAAGAACCACGCATATACTGTGGGATGTTTCTTTAAATGTCTGTCCATTTCTTGTAAATCAGCAATTAAATATACATGTTTCAATAACTTTTTGAAGGGTACTGAATCTGTTATTTAAAATTTAATCTCCTTATAGATATTATTATAAGGACTACTATAACTTCCTGGCTTTTGTTTCTGCGGTTGAAGAGATCAACAGTTCGGACCTCTTACCCAACCTCACACTGGGGTTCCACATAATTGATTCTCAGAACACTGCATTGGTCATATTCAAGGCTGTCATGAGGATTTTAACAGGAATAGATCCCTGGATCCCCAACTACAACTGCCAAACATCAGAAGTGCTGGCTGCTATAATTGAAGGTCTATCTGCTGATAAATCAAATCAGATGTCCGATATCTTTAAAATTTACCACTACCCACAGGTAACTAGTTACCTCATAATTTTCTGCCTCTAATAACAAGCAGTAGGTTGATATTCAAAAGGACTTACGCTATCTGTGGTGATGCCTTTTGCATAAACCCTATAATTATGAAATAACAAGATGGTCAATGTTTAACTTTTGACTGTATGATGCATTATAAGGCCAAATGTTAAACATTTTATTTTGGGCAGGATTTGGGATGTGTCATTAGCATAGAAAAAGTTAAATAGCGAGCATTGAAATTCAGCCACTCTCCATATAACTTATGCATTCACTCTGAACACATGAATTCCAGCTCTAACTTCAAATGATAAGAAATACTTTCAAAGCTATATATGGATTTTAGTGGCATCATGTATAAGGTTAGTGCAAATGAAAATCAGCAGAACTGCTGTTAAAAACTGACCTTCAGGTTTTCATCCATAAAAAGAAACCTGTTTATGGCAGTTGCGTGATTTGTAGGGATATTGTGTATGTGGGTGGTATTGTCCTATGAGAACAAACTGATATCACTCTTGCTGTTATGTGCCATTGAGTTGGTGTCGGCTCCTGGTGACGACCTTCTGGATAGTTGACCTAATCTCTCTCTTTGCATGATGTGTCTAAAGTGTCTTGCCATCTGAGCTTCTAAGTAAAGCTTGGGTTTGATCTCCTCTAGCACTGACTGGTTTGTTCTTCGGGCAGTCCATGATAAACACAGTATTTGTTGCCAGCACCATAATTCAAAGGTATCAATTTTCTTCCTGTCTATCTTTTTCACTGTCCAGCTTTCACATCCATATGACATTATTGAAAATACCATGTCCTGGACAAGTCGAATCTTTGTACAAAGAGAGACATCTCTGCTCTTGAGAATCTTTTCTAGGTCCTTCATAGCCATTCTACAAAGAGCAATGCATCGTCAGATTTCTTGACTGCTAGTCCTTTCTTTAGTGATTGTTGATCCAAGTAAGTTAAAGTTGTCAACTATATCAATTTCTTCTCCATCAATGATGAACTTATTGATTTTGCCATGTGTCAGGATCTTTGTCTTCTTAGTGTTAAGGTGCAAAACCATTTTAAGACTATATTCCTTGAACTTGAGAAGCAAATGTTTCAGATTGTCTTCACTTTCAGCCAGTAATGTGGTATCATCAGCATAGCGAAGTTTGTTGATGAGCCTTCCACCAATCTTCACACCTCGGTTGTCTTCACAGTCCTGTTTCTTTGATGATTTGTTCTGCATATAAATTAAACAGGTAGGGGGAAAATATGAAGCCTTGTCGTACACCTTTGCTGATTTTAAACCATTCTGTTTCTCCTAGTTCTGTTCAAACTGTTGCTTCTTGATCAATGTAAAGGTTGTGCAAGAGAACGATCAGATATTCTGGTATACACATGCTTCTTAATATGGCCCAGAGTTTCTCATGGCTTGCACAGTTAAAAGCCATGCTGTAGTCAATAAAACACATATGGATAACCTTTCGGTATTCTTTTCTCTTTTCAAGGATCCATCTCATATCCGTGATAACGTTTGTCATTCCTTGCTCTTTCCTGAACCCTGCTTGCACTTCAGACAATTCTCATTCCAGGTATGGTTGTAGTCTCTGCTGAATGATCTTGAGTAGAATCTTGTTGGGATGTGGGATTAGAGTGATTGTGTGATAATTTCCACAGTCAGTTGGGCCACTTTTCTTCAGTATTGGTATAAACACAGATCTTTTCCAGTCAGTTGGCCATGAATTTGTCTTCCAAATTTCCTGGTAAAGCCTTGTAAGTATGGTAACAACTTCATCTGATTGCTTTGATACTTCAATGGGAATGCTATCAATGCCCGGTGCTTTGTTCTTTGATAAGGCTTTCAATGTTGCTTCAATTTCTTCTTTCATCACCAATGGTTCTTGATCATAAGGTACAGGTTGAAACAGTTGTTGATCCACTTGATCTTTATGGTAAAATGACTCTGTATATTCTTTCCACCTTTTCTTGATCCTCTCAGCATCATTCAACATGGATCCTTGAGCATCTTGTAGTATTCCTATTCGAGGCTAGAATTTTTTCTTTAACTCTCTTAGCTTTAGAAAAGCCGATGTTGTTCTTCCTCTAATAGCTTCTGATTCAATTTCCTTGCATGTGTCATTGTAGTATTTCTACTTGTCTTGTCTTGCTGCACGTTGGAAATCTCCATTGAGTTCTGTGATTGCCTCTCTTTCTCCTCTCCGGACAATTTCAGAGTTTCTTCAGTCAACAATTTTGGCCGTTTTTGCTTTTTCACCTTATGTAGAGACTTATAGATTTCTTCCAACACAACCTTCTTGATGTCATCCCATAACTCTTCTGGAACTCTGTCATTTGTATCTAAAGCAGCAAATTGATTTTTAAGGCAGTTTTTTAATTCCAGTGGTATATTCTCAAGATCATACTTTGCTACATTCATGAGTGACTTGCTCTTTTTCAACTTTAGCTTGAGTTTGCATACTACAGTTGGTGATCTGTAGCACAGTCAGCTCTAGGTTTTGTCTTTGTTGATGTTATCGAGCCTTTTAATCTTTGTCTTTCACAGATGTAGTCAATTTGATTTCTGTACAATCCATTGGGTGAAGTCCATGTGTACAGTCAACCCTTGTGTTGCTGGAAGATGTCTGAGATGAATAGATTATTGATCTTGCAGAATTCTATCAGTTTTTCCCTAGCTTCGTTTCTGTTGCCAAGTCCATATTTTCCAAACACTTTGCCTTCTTCTTTGTTACCAACTTTTGCATTCCAGTCACCCATAACTATCAGGATATTCTGTTTGCATGTTCTGCCAATTTCAGCTTGTACTTGTTCAAAGAACTCATCAATGTCTTCCTCTTCTGCAGCTGTTGTTGGGGCATATATCTGAATTATAGTTGTGTTGATGGGCTTTCCTCATAGACGAATAGAAATTAAGCATTCACTGACTGCATTGCATTTCATTACAGATCTTGCAAGTTTCTTCTGATATGATTAACAATCTCTATATGATGTTGATAGAGGTATAGGAATCTTTGTCATTCTGGAAAAACAAGCAGTTTTCCATCCACAGGAGAAAGCTGTTCATAGCAAGTGTCTGATTTTTGGAATCAGTGTACTCTGAGATGTTAGTGTCAATGGACAATGAAAGTATGTCGCTGTTGTTGTTAAGTGCCATCGAGTCTGTGTCGACTCATGGCAACCCTCTGGATAGTTGCCCTGAACTGTAAGACATCTTTACAGCTTCTGACTCTCATTTGATGCACAGCTACATCAGCAGTCAGACATCCCAAGGGCTTTGATCCAACCACATCATAAATGTTGGCTTTACTCTGAAAAGCCTTCAGCTCCTCCCCAGTAGCCAGTTGGATGCCTTCTGATCTGGGGGTCTCATCTTCCAGCAATATAGTACAATTTCTTTTATTGTGACTATCTATTCGATTTTCATAGTAAGATAAGGAAGTAGATTGCCAGGCCTTTCTTCCGTGCAGGTAATTCTAGAGTTGTTGCTGTTGTCAAAGAAATGTGATACTCCACCACCAACACCGTCCCATTCTGTTGCTGCCAACATGAGTGGTTTGTCTTGGTCTGCCACATCAGCTGAGACTTGTCCATCTTGGGAGATTCTGTCAGTAGTTCAGCTACCTATAGTTTAGCCCTCAGCTTCACTGATGCACACAAGCCCTCACATCATGACAAGCTGCAAACCAAGTGAGGGAATGAAAGGATAGAGAAAATCAAAAGAAAGCAAGACTATAATATTGGAATTATATCACAAAATGTGAGTGAGATTGTGAATCTTTCCGAACTTTCAATACAATTTCTACACACAGGAAATTCTTTATTGTAGCCTGTACACTTACATGTGCAGAGGGTAACATTATGGTAACAGGAACCTTGGAGTTAAGGTACAAATAATGTAGCAAGATATAAAGTAATCAGCTCTGAAGTAACTTGTTTGTTCCTGCATTCCAGCTCAGACAAGAAGGTTGTGTCCCTCTCCCAGTAAAGGAGGAGACAGACAACAAGTTAGAAACTTTTAGTGACATCCTTGCTGCTACTTCAGCTGGGTGCAGCTAGGGGCATACCTCAGTATTTCTTTGTCTCCAGCAGATGGTAGATGGAGGACTGGAAATGGATTAATTTCTGGGCAACTGTCCTAATGGGTACTTCCAGTAGAACTCAGTAGTGGATGTCGCCAGAGTGGCCTGAGCTCAGCTCTGTTTTTGGTCCTAGGATCCACATGGGTTAGTGCAGTCTTTGACTTAGCTGTGCCTGTTTTGTCACCATAGTCGTGGGGGGCAGCCTGACCTTCCGTTTGCAGGGTTTCTCATTGGTTTTGATGGATATCCATGTTCTTAAGTGCAGATTCCCCCTTTTCCTGGTGCATGTGCATTCCTGTGGCGGCACGTATGTAGGAGATGTGCTGTGACACAAGGGCGGCCTGAGAAGCATGAGGAGCCAAGTGTGGAAACTAATTGCAGGATCTCATTTGTATAACCACAGGAATCATTTACACAAATCTTAGCATACTGGATTTAATTAGTCACTGGCTCATTCCATCCCGGACGTACAAAGGGGGTTGTGATTCTTATCCCACAGGGTACGTCTAGACCCGTGGGACCAGAATCATGAACAGCCCTGTACATGCAGGCTGGGACTGCGATTCAGCCTGGCCTGCATGTACAGGGAAAGTCCGACTAACTCAGTCAGGTCTTTATAATGGAGCCACGGCATTATGGCGTCCAGATGCCATGGCACTGCGGCTCCATTGTAAAACCACTCTTCCGGCCGCCGGCTTAGCAAAGGCTTTCCCTGCAGCCTGACCCGATCTGGCCTCCTAAGGCCAGGATTGGGCTGCGGGGAATGTCCTCGGGCCGCCCCTGCCCCATCCGCACCATGGGCCTACCAAAAAAAGACATCCAGGGAAGTTATTCCACCTTGGAGGTGGAATAATTTCCCCGCACAAGTCGCCGGCCCTGGACATACAGGGCCAACATTTAGAACTGGCCCTGTATGTCCAGTGCCGGTGACCGCCCACCACCCGCCCTAATTCCACCCCCGATCCACCCCTTCCCCGCCCCCATCTAACCTCCCTGTACAAACGGCGGGGAGGGCACGAATAGCGGGGATGGACATCCCGTTGGGACATCCATCCCCGCTATTCATGGGAGAGAATCGGGCCCTCAGTATTATGATCAGATTGAGTGGAGAGAAGTGGTAGATGGCTAGAGACTGAAGAAAGAGGGCTACGAAAAGGCAGAAGAAAGTATGAGCCAGAGGCAGGGACCAAGTTGATTAGAAAATAAAATGGCCAGACTACAAATAAATGAGTTTTATTTTCAATTTATTTATCTTCATATTGTACACAGTAGAGGTAGAAATGCATCTCTTTCTACTTCTCTGGCATTGCACTACTTGCAGAGGCTGGCTTCTTGGGGTTTCTGTGTAACTTTTGTCTACATATTTCTATTTTTAGTTTGTGGTCATTTATTCTTAATTCTCTATATTCTGCAACTGAGGTCAGTTGTTCTGTTAGCATGGAGTTTTAGTGTAGGGATCTGTACTGTAGTAATCCAACTTGCTCTGTTTTCCCAATAGATGTTCTTTGGCCTACTGCAATATTTGCAATGCTTCTTGTTTCTGGGTAGGCTTCTTATTGGGCGTTGGAAGTTGGTGCCAGTTACACTCCTTCCACTCAGCTATGTGCTAAGGGAGTCATTGGAGACTTCCCTGCCTTAGAAATACTGCGGTGTGCACGGGGCAGATGACTGTGCTTTCTTTTATGGTTTTAATATGAGAGAGGTGCCTGGGAGGAATGTCTCAACTGGAAAAGACTGAGGAATCCCCTGCTACTCGGCACTGTCGGCAGACTTGTGCTCCTCTTCCACAAATGCACTACTGAGGCTGCTTCTTTGGTGGGGGGGGGGGGGGTACAACTCGTTGAGTAGGCAAAGCTCTGGGCTAGGAAAGAAATCCCAGGTTGTATCTCTCTCTCCTGCGGTTTGGCACTCTGGGGCTTCTTTTGTACTGTGATTATGTGTGTGGTGGGGGGGGGGATGGGGGGAATGGGGGGGGAGGGGTTGTAAGGGTTGAGAGCCTTGGGGACTTTTTTAAAATTTTGCCACAGTTGGAGAAGATTGTGATTTCTGAGTCTAAATGGAATCACAAGGAGGAGCAAAGGGAAAACTTACTGAATAGGCCTGCAGAAAAGCTGTCTCTGATCTGAGTCACATGCTGTGGGCCCCACACCAGCTCCTCCCCAACCAGCTCCTTTGGTTCCCTCTTGTTTATTGCAATGAGAGTGCAGAGCTTCGATGAGAGTAGGACCACTGCAGGTAACACTCCTGAACATGCTTAGGGCTGACTCTGCTGCCACATGCATGTGTAAGTTACACGTCTATGTTATACATGCAATAGTTACACATGTAATGGATCCATGTGTAAAGTTACATTCCAATCAACACTACTGTGCTGAACATAGAGAAGACCTCATGTTAGCACATAAGAAGCCTTGTCTAGTTTGTGGTAAAAGCTGAGCCAGACCTATGGATTCCCTTCGCAAGCACTACACGAAGGATTAAGGCGAACAGTTGGAAGTGGGTCCCACAAATAAGAGTGCTCCTCAAACTCTGGATTTGGAGCAGGGGAAAGCTATCACAGAGACCATGGTCATGTTCTCGTGCAGCCTAGAATGATCTTTCCAATCTCTTCTGCATCACCAGACAGAGCTAGGGATGAAAAGCCATCATCATTGGATGGGGGTTCAGGCTCCTTATTACCAGACTTCTTGTCCTTCTTTTAGCAAGCACGGTCCTTCTAGCAAAGCTGCATTTTCCAATGGTAGATGTGCATATTACTGCTCTTACAAGGCATACAACCATTCTGGTAAAGGGTGGGGTCACCCTTAAAGATCAGCTGGATCATAAAATGGAGGTGCTCCTCAAGACTTGGTTTTCAGCCTCATCTCTTATCCTCCAGGCAGCGATCTGTGGAGGGTTGATGGCTCGTGCCCTTCTCCAATGGGTGCAGTTACTTCAGAGGACTATGATTTGGTTTAGATGGAGTCAACTATGGCCTATCTAGCTGACACAATGTATGATCTGGTTCAGTTAGTGCCAAGGACATCACCATTGCCATGATGGCAAGAAGGTGGCTTTGGCTTCAGAGTTGGGTGACAGATATGGCCTCTATGACCTGTTTGGCCAAGCTTGCTTTTAGGGAAAATCTTCTGTTTGGTAAGGATCGCAAGAAGCTCATAAAGGACTTAGTGGAATCCAAACTCCAGCACCTTCTAGAGGATAGGCCTAAGGGATCCTGGAGGCATGAACCTTCTTTTTCTTTTTCCTCTTCTTTACGTTTTCCTTACTTATGGTTCTAGGAATCCCAAGATTCTTGAGACTCTTGGCAGTACTGACCAGGGAAGTCAGCCCAGGGTTTCTTCCATTCTTATGCCAGGACTCATACCTTTTGTGGAGCCCATGGGACCAGTGACTCTTCCTCTGTTAGGATCAGCTCCACCCATCCAACACAATGATGGGCTAAGAGCTCATTCTGAGGTGCCTCCAGTGGGTGCTTGACATTATTCAGCACAGTTATTCCTAACAGGGACTCCATTGCAAGCAAGGCAATACTGTGTAGCTTTTAAATATAATCTCTCTTAAAGGGATTTTGGTTTTTAATTTTAAAAGCTGTCAGACGGCTGCCTAGGGTGAGAACTTACACAATCTTGACGATGCATATATATTCATATGATTCTTGCAAGGTATTGTGGGTAATGTAGTTCATTCACTCCAAACACAGCTGAAGACAATAACTGAGTTGTGAAACCAGTGGTAAAGCCAATAAAATACTTCTTTTATTGATGGGGTTTAATTCACCCAGCACAAGTATGCTTGGTAGCATATAATTGAGGTTACTTGCTTGCAGTGTTTAAATTGATAACATAAAGTCACAAAACAAATCAGGAAAACAACCTTCAACTTGTCAGGCAATTAGCTAATGTTTTCTTAGCAAATAATTATCAAATAAAAAGGCACAAAGAAATTAATGAACTTTGCTTGTTAGGTTAACTTCTGCTTATTTTCCACACAGATCCAGCAGTGATTCTCCCTTGCTCACACACACAATCAGGTGCAGCTTTAATTACTATCAATTGTCCAGCTGAAACCCTTTAGCTGGCTGGCTGCTACTGTGTGAGCCCAAATCCTGCTTTAGGAGCTGTTTGCAGTGGAATAAAGAACAAAGTTAGGTTTCTTTGTGATGGCTGATGTGTTTGCTCACAGAAAGCTAGCAATAGCCTTTGGATAGAAAACAGTCCATGTACTCAATATTTTCATCTGTTGTAATTCCCCCTTCATCAATCAGCATAGGGTCACTATCATACATTGGCACAGACGAGTCTTTCAATAAGGCACTATCATGAGAATGCTTATTCCCTTGCTGCCATTCACTATTATAGATAGGGTCTGGATCAGTGTTCATACCTGAGCCTCTCCTGCTATCATAATTCCTCTCTGTATAGCCTGGCCAGTATGTAATCCAGTTTTGATGTCCAGCCTTCCAATCTTGATCCCTGGACACTGGATCTTCCCTCACATACCTTCTGGCATAGGTCTGAAAGTCCCTTCCACGTGCAGTCTTCTCTCTCCCAGGTAGCCACTGGTGATTCCTATCTCTGCCATTCCATTCCTCTGGCTGAATCCAGTCCAATGGTCTCTGCTGGCACTTGGAATACCTCCCAGTATAGGTACTGCCTTGGACTCTCCTAGACCTTTCAATGGCCTTTCTTCTCTTCCTTCCAGAGAGTTTCCTTCTTTCTCTATCCGCTTGGCTTGGCTTCTGTTTCTCCAGGTGATGCTGGTGCTTGAGCTTGTAGCCGTTGCTGTAGCTGTTATCTGTAGAATAAGCTCTATTCTTATTCTGTCTTAATGTGTGCTCCTCCCTAACACAGCACAGCTGTGTTGAATCAGGCCCTGCCCTTTGAGATGAGTGCTTAGGGATTACCTCATAGCTCTCTTGATTGAACACACGTTTTCTCACTTCAGCCCCCCTCATGGCTGCTGGAAACCTGGTGCATTCTGGGACTGGTAGTCTTTTATGTGAAAACTCTGTTTTCTTACTTCTACCAGAACTGACAGGTTGCTTGTTCAGAGTCACATCATCTTTTCTATAGCTCCTACCTGAGCTATGATAAGCTTCCTTATCACATACCCCCCTGCTTAAGTTATTACGGACTGGTTTTACTGGTGAAACTGCTTTCCTACAGTCCGTAATACCTACGAGAGTGTTATCTTCTTGAAGCTCACTTACTTCCTGACTGGGTTCAGGGTCATTATTTACAGGCCTCTCCTTCCAAGACTTAAGTACATTAATATGGTAGGTCTGCCTACGCCCTCTTGCATTTTCTACCATATAAGACACTGGGCTCACTTGTTTAACAACCTTCCATGGCCCTTTCCACTGTACCTCAAATTTTGGAGCAGTTCCTGCTACTTGAACCAAAACCTTTTCACCAATGCTTAATTGGCGGCTTTTGGCCTTTCTATCATACCACCCTTTCTGGCGAACTTGACTGTCCTGCAGGTTCCTCTCAGCGACCTGCGACGTCCTTTTCAAACGTGCTCTCAAGTCACGTAGAAACAGTGGCACCTCCTGACTTCCTGGTTCAGGATCAATCCATTGTTCCCTCAAAATATCCAACAAACCCCGTGGAGCCCTACCATACATCAACTCATATGGAGTTACACCTAGGGACACTTGAATTCTTTCCCTGCAGGCATATAAGGCAAAGGGTAATAACATATCCCATTCTTTTACCTCTCCTGCTAACCCCCTTCTCAACATTTGTTTGAGAGTTTGGTTGAATCTCTCCACCAAACCATTTGATTGTGGATGGTAGGCTGAGGTTTTCACGTGACGAATGCCAAAGGCATCCCAGACCTGGGCCAAATATTTGGATACAAAATTGGACCCTCGGTCAGTCAACACCTCTCTTGGGAATCCCACTTCACAAAACAATTTTACTAGCTCTAAAGCTATTGTTTTTGCAGAAACATTCCTCAGTGGTATGGCCCAGGGAAACCTTGTTGCCTGATCTACCATAACTAGGATGTACTGGAAACCTCGGGGCGTTTTGACTAATGGGCCTACAATATTCATGGCAATGCGACCAATTGGGTCTGTGATAATTGGCATGGGGATCAATGGCACCACCGGTGGGTGAGCCGCTGTAACTCGCTGACATGCTGGACATGCAGCACAAAACTGGGCAGTTTCTTTGAAGATACCTGGCCAGTAAAAACGCACAAGTATTTGATCCAGCGTTCCTTGCATACCTTTATGACCTCCCACTGGATGATCATGTGCTAGTCTAAGTACTAGCCCTTTGAAAGTTGTGGGTACCACCAATTGTTTACATATGGTCCCATTTCTGGGGTCCTGACTCTCTCTATATAATATGTCATTATCTAGTCTGAATCTGGGCAATTCCTCCCTGACCTCCTGAGCATACTTAAAAGCTCGGGTGAGAGCTTGATCAGCTCGCTGCTCTTGTGGAAAGTTAGGAAACTTTGCCACCAACTCAGCTGGCACCCAGGGTAAACTTTGACCAGCTAATATCTCAGCCCTATCCTGTGCTCTGCAAAGTCTCTCACGCCTCTTTTGTGCTTTCAACTTTCTTACTTTACCAGATGATGGGGTTATTAAATCATCATGAGAGGGTACGTCTCCTAATAACTCTGCCTGCTCCCCCTCCTCCTTCTGCTGGCTCTCTAACTTAGCCTGCGAGCGGGTGGATACAAGGCTCCTCTTATTACCCATAGTTTGGCCTTCTGGAAGCTTAACCATCTTTTTAGCTAGGGACTGAGGACTTCCAAAGAAAGGCCCGGGAGCTATTTCCATTAAACCTTCTCCCTCCTTTCCTAGCCCTTTCACTAGTTCCTGCTTAAATCTTGGCCAGTCCTTCCCTAGAACCAAATCAAAGGGTAGCCTAGGCACTACTGCTAATAGGACTTCCTCTTGTTCCCCCAGGCACTTAACCTCTAGCCTATAGGTGGGATATGATGATGCAGCACCATGAATGCATCTGATGTGAACTTGGCTTTCAGGGGTTCTAGGCACAAATCCTTCTTGGGCCTCTATCCTCTTCCAAAGCCTTTTTGACATCATACTCTGGTCTGCCCCAGAGTCTAATAAAGCATTTGTGGTAATTCCCTGCACATCAACCATCAAAAGAAATCCTTCCTTGGGCTGTTTTAAATCCAGACCCATTAAACTAGTGTGTGTCTGGCATCTCTTCTCTAAATGTCCCAATTTTCCACACTTGAAACATTTCTTTCTATTCCACTGTGTCATCTGGTTTGATACAGTACATTCATCTTCAGAAACATTCTTAATTATTCTCTTTTCTGATACAGCACATCTAGCCTCAGCATCCATCTTTAGAGGGCCACCCATTCTATGGCAAGCCTGCGTGGCTTCCAAGAATCTCTCTGCTAGCATGGTTGCCTCTCCAAGATTTTGGCAATTTTGCTGTATAAGAAAAGTATGCAAATCTTTAGGTACCCCAAGCATAAATTGTTCCAGCATTATAATATCTAATAACATTTCTACTGTCTTTTGCTCAGGCTCCAACCATTTTACCGCTAAACTTCTGATTCTCTGACTCAGAGCCCTGGGTGTCTCACCCACTTTCAATGTAACAGCTCTAAACATTCGCCTATACACTGAAATAGACAACCCTAGGCGATCTCTAATAGCTGCCTTTACATCCTTATAATTCAAAGCCTGGGCTGCTGGCATTGCTCTGTAAGCTGCAAGTGCCTCTCCAGTTAATGAGGCTGCCAGCCTTACTGCCCACTGGGTCTCTGGCCATGCTAAAGCCTGTGCCACTCTTTCAAAAGACTCTAGAAAATCATCAACATTATCATCTGGAGTTAATTTCCCAAAATTAAATGCCCCAATCCCTTGATTGAGTCCCACACTGTCCACATGTGGTATACCAGTACTAACTGCTGGTCTTGCATCTGTTCCACTTTGGCTCTGCAGCTGAACTAGAGCTTGCACCAGATCAAGCACTGGCTTCTGCTGTTCCATTAAAGCCTTCATAGCAGTGTCCTGGGCCTGCTGTGATAGCTCCTGCTGCCTGCTAAATTGGGCTGCCATCCACTGAGCCATCTCCCTCGGATCCATCTTGACCCCTGCAAGAAATAAAGAAAAAAAAAACCAAAGTGCACCACCTTCCAACCAGGTGTGTTTTTTCAACTTTTTTTTTTTTTTCAATTACCCCCTGTGCTTACACACATCCACCACTAGACATGCCCAGGTACATATTACCTTGTCTCAGTGATGAATCCAGCTCTGCACAGGGTCTTTTCCTCTGGGACAGCTTCCTGGAACAACCACTTCTCCTCCAAAGTGCAGTTGAGGGAAAAATCTTCTCTCTCCCAGGTAGCCACTGGTGATTCCTATCTCTGCCATTCCATTCCTCTGGCTGAATCCAGTCCAATGGTCTCTGCTGGCACTTGGAATACCTCCCAGTATAGGTACTGCCTTGGACTCTCCTAGACCTTTCAATGGCCTTTCTTCTCTTCCTTCCAGAGAGTTTCCTTCTTTCTCTATCCGCTTGGCTTGGCTTCTGTTTCTCCAGGTGATGCTGGTGCTTGAGCTTGTAGCCGTTGCTGTAGCTGTTATCTGTAGAATAAGCTCTATTCTTATTCTGTCTTAATGTGTGCTCCTCCCTAACACAGCACAGCTGTGTTGAATCAGGCCCTGCCCTTTGAGATGAGTGCTTAGGGATTACCTCATAGCTCTCTTGATTGAACACACGTTTTCTCACTTCAGCCCCCCTCATGGCTGCTGGAAACCTGGTGCATTCTGGGACTGATAGTCTTTTATGTGAAAACTCTGTTTTCTTACTTCTACCAGAACTGACAGGTTGCTTGTTCAGAGTCACATCATCTTTTCTATAGCTCCTACCTGAGCTATGATAAGCTTCCTTATCACAAAGCTCATTCTTTTTCTATATTGCAATAGAGGAATTTTTAGTAGTGTTGGGCACAGCTTCGCCTGATAGAGCTCCTTGTTTCTTGTTCCAGCTTTCCTTTCAGCTCTTTGAAGCCACTGACCTCAACAGGTGTTTATTGTTTATTGTAGAGGAGGTGGTGGACTCAAGGCGGGAGTGTGAGAGGGATGGTGAATGAAGCGGTTGGCGTTCAGTGAACAGAGGGTCAGATGAGAGGCATGCAAGCAGAGAACATCAGATAAGTAGGTAGGAATGCTAGTATGGGTGGCTTTATGGACCAGTGTTAAGAGTTTATACTGTGCACGATATTTGAGGGGGAACCAGTGCAGATGAATCAGGAGGGGAGTTACATGGTCAAAGCATGCCGCATCTGTAATAAGGCAGGCGGTGGTATTTTAGATAAGTTGTAAGTGAGCGAGGGAGTACCAAGGAAGACCGAGAAGAGTGATGTTGCTATAGCTGAGTTTAGCAATAAACAGAAGCAGGAGAAGAGTGATAAAGGAAGAGGGGGATAGGAATGGGTGGACAGCATGGATACGGCAAAGTGAGAAGAAGTCCTTAGTGGTCCTTGATTAGCTTGCAAAACATCTCTGCCGCTGAGTGTTCTATGTATAAGGGTCTACAGTCATTTGCAAGTAGCAGCATTCTAAACAGGGACTCCATTGCAAGCAAGGTAATACTATGTAGCTTTTAAATACAATCTCTCTGCCTGAAAGCTCTTAAAGGGGTTTTGGTTTTTAGATTTAAAAGCTAATTCTTTTTCTATATTGCAAAAATAGAATTTTTAGTAGTGTTGGACACAGCTTTGTCTGTCATTGTTTCTTGTTCCAGCTTTCCATTCAGACTTAGGTCTTTGAAGCCACTGATGTCATCAGGGGTTAGATCCCTCCCTATCCACCTCAGTTCCCACCCACTCCATGTGAGCATTCTTGCTTTATAGGGCAATTCCCCAATTATCTGCACACAGGGACATAGAACAGCACTGTTAGAACACACATAAAAGAGGTTAACTGTTTTTTCTCTTAAAAGGACAGCTAAGCAAAGGGTAGGGATTTTGGTGGGTTTCTCACTTTTACTTCAACAGGTACCAAAGCTCCACCAACTGAACAATGGCTGGAAAAAAATCGTATTGCCAAAGCTGTTGACCCTGGTGTAGCTTTTGCTTCTGTCTATAGAGAGAGACAGATGCTAGTTGAGGGACTGGTTTCATGTGGAGGATGCCTGCAAGCTGAAGACCTCATGAAACAAGCTGAGGAGCTCTGAGAAGAGGTGGCAAGGCTGAGAAGCATTCAAGACAACAAGATGTACATTTATGAGATGCTTCTTGAAACATCCAAACTCTCTGACAGAGGTGAAGATGGGAGGGTGCAGAATAAAGAGAGTTGGACACGAGTCACGAGAGCCTGCAGAATCAACACTCCAACTCCTCCAATTGAAGAAACAATATGCAGCCCTGGAGGCAAAGGAGGTGAAAGTATCCCAGGAAAGGGAAGAACCAGAATTCATGTAGCCAAAAGTTGCAGAATCAGTGACCACAAGGAAGCGAAATGTAGCGGTGGTTGGTGACTCTCTTCTGAGGGGTACTGAGGCATCCATCTGCTGACCAGACTTGATGTCAAGAGAGGTGTGCTGTCTGCCAAGTGCCAAAATCTGAGATGTTATAGAGAGTTTGCCGAGGCTCATCAAGCCTACTATTATCCAATGTTGCTCATCCATGTCAGCACAAATGATACTGCTAGGTATCCTTCCGAGTGTACCAAAGTGACTTCATGGCTCTGGGACAGAGGGTGAAGCAGACTGGTACACAGGTGGTGTTCTCTTCAATCCTTCCTCTTGAGGGTAAAGGCCATGGCAGAGAAGCTTGCATCCTGCAGATGAATGCATGGCAGCATGGATGGTGTCACTGAGAGCATTTGGTCTTCCTGGACCATGGGGTGTTCTTCCAAGGGCTGCAAAGCACAGATTGTGTCTATCTGTTGAAGAGGGGTTGAAATGTTTTCAACAGCAGACTGGCTAATCTACTGAAGAGGGCTTTAAACTAGATTTGAAGGAAATGGGTGAAAAAAGCCCACAGGTAAGTTAAAGACCTTAGGTAAGTGAAAGAATAAAAATACCTCTGTAGAAATAGGCAAAAGGGGAAACATCTGCAAGGTGGTCTGTATAAATGCCCGTAGCATGGGAAATAAGATCCCAGATGTTGAGGCTTTAATGGAAAAGGCTGACTTGGATTTAGTTGCAGTTGCAGAGACATGGTTCCTGGACAACCATGACTGAGATATAATTATACCGGGCTATACTTTATACTGGGTATGAAGAAGAGGAGGAGAAGTGGCACTATATATAACAAAATAATATTAAAGCTATTAAATTACAGGGCTTAAAATGGAGTGATGAGGCACTGTGGGTTAAACTAGAAAGAGGGAAAGGGAAATCCATCAGTATTGGTTTGATATACAGATCTCCCTCACAGGGAGGAGAAGTGGACAGAGATTTAATAGAAGACATATGCAGTATTGCCAGAAAAGGAGAAGTGCTACTGATAGGTGATTTCAAAATGTCAGATGTTGATTAGCGCATCCCTGCTGCTATGTCATCTAGAAGTAAGGAGGAGAACCGAGATTCTCTACAGGAAGAACTATTTTGACAACTGGTAACAGAACCCACACATGAAGGGGCCATATTGGATTTGCTGCATACCAATGAAGAAAGTGTTTCTGATGTCAAAGTGGGAGATCATTTCACATCCAGTGATCACAAGATAGTGTGGTTCAGTATTAGGACTAGACCTGATAAAATCCATTCAAAGCAAGGGTCTTAGATTTTAGGAAAACTAACTTTGTCAATGCCTCAAGGAGTGTTAGCGGAATGCAAACAGTTGGGGGATGCAGAAAAGCAATGGGCAAAAATAAAAGGATATATTTTCAGGGCAGAAAACATTTTTGTTAGAAAGGTAAATAAATGCAAAAGGAAAAGATGACCCATGTGGTTCTCAATAGAAGAGCTGAAAAAGGGAAGAAAAAGAGGGTGCCCATTATAAAATACAAGAGAGCACAGAGAGAAGAAGGCAAGCATCTATATTTGGAAAAACTTAGAGAAGCTACGAAAGTAGTCAGGAAAACAAAGAAACAAAAGGAAGATGAAATAGCCAATTCATTAAAATAAGACATTTTCAGATATGTAAGTGAGAGGAAGAAGTGCAAAAGTAGCATTGTCAGACTCGAGGGTGAAGGGGAGTAATATGTAGAATATGATGGGGATAAAGCAGAATTGCTTAACAAATAATTTTGTTCTGTGTTCACAGATGAAGGGTCAGGAGCAGGACCTTAGAAACCACCCACAAATACAAATAGAAGTAAAAGAGATCTTAAATGATTTTCAGAAGACTGTGTTCATGAGGAACTAGCTAAACTAAAAGTGGACAAAGCAATGGGAATGGATGTGATACATCCAAGAATAATGAAGGTATTTGGGGACTTTCTAGTGGCTCCACTGACTAACCTCTTTAATGCTTGTCTAGTCAGGATGTGGTGCTAGAGGACTGGAGAAAGGCACATGTGGTTCCATTAAACAAAAGTGGAAGTAAGGATGAGGTAGAGAACTACAGGCCAGTTTGTCTAACCTCTCTGGTGAGTAAATTATTGGAAATGATAGAGGGGTTAAAAGAGGCACTAAGAGGGGACAAGGCCATAGTGGAGAGACTGAATGAATTCTTTGCATCGGTCTTTACTGAGGAAGATGTAGGGATGTTACCCATGACTGCAATGGTATTTAAAGGTGATACTGTGGAAGAATTGAAAGAAATATCGATACACTGGGAAGATGTATTACAACTATTTGATAAACTGAAGAGTAGCAAATCACCTGGACCAGACGGTATACATCCAGGGTGTTGAAAGAACTGAAATATGAGATTGCAGACCTGCTATTAGTAATCTGTGAACTATCATTAAAATCATCTGTAACGGGGCGGAGCCTGATGTCCAGCGGGTAAGACGCTTCGCGCTGAAGCTCCCGAGAGGCCTACTTAGAATCCTGACTTAATACCTATACAAACTTACTATTTCGCTCCGGGCTGACCGGGGTACCTCGGGGGGGATGGCGGCCCATAAACCAGCGCGCTTGGACTTCGGGTCTCCTTCTTCTTCTCACGGAAAACGCTCCAAAACAGAGGTGTCCTCCCCACAGAAGATGGCTCCATTTCGGGAAAACCCCGAAATGCACCTGGAGATTTTAGAGGAAATACGCGGCGTGAAGGAATTGGTGCAGTCCAATGGAGAAGCGCTTAGAGCCCTGCGAGAAGACTTTGGAGTGCTCCAGGACCGACTTGACAGTCTCTCATTACGGCAGGACAATATGGCGGGGGTCCTCGACTCGCACGCGGTGCGCTTGGGCACACTGGACAAGGCTGAGCGCCAGATACAGAATCTTCAAAAGGAGTTAGAAGATAGCAATAATCGAGCCCGTCGCAACAATGTGAGGCTCATTGGAATACCGGAGGGGGTGGAAGCGGGAGATATGAGAGAATTCCTGCTCAAAACTCTTCCCTCCTTGCTGAAGATCACCTTTCATAAAGAACTGGAAATCGATCGTGCACACCGTGTTCCTACCCACATGGCGCTCAACCGAACGACCCCCCGGCCTATTATCTTTCGCTTGCTACGATATCAACAAGTGGAACAAATTTTAAATGCTGCTCGGGCGACCCATCATTTGGAATTTGAGGGTCACAAAGTCTCCTTCTTCCCTGATTTGGCAAAGCCTACCGTTGACCGACGGAAGAAACTCCTTGCTTTTCGCCCTCGACTTCAACAGCTACAGGCTCGCTTTGGCCTGTTGTATCCCGCGAAGCTCCGAGTGACTCTCCACAACCAAACCAGGACATTCGAAGATCCTGATCTACTATCAACATTTTTAGACTCCAAAGAAGCAGAGCAGATGCGCTAATCCAACGACTTGGATTTTTATTTGCCGGCTCTGTCCGCCATTTTGAAGGGCCCGAAGCGGCGGTCATAGTCAAGCACAGAGACTACCTGGACTTTCTTTCTTTCTTTCTATGACTTTTTTGTTTTTTGGTCTCCTATCCCTCCACGATGTGTGCCTCGGTCGGATTCGGAGCACGCACAGTCCTACAGGTTATGTGTTTTTTCAATTTCGGCCTTCTCTGGGGCTTCTCCCCGCAGACACATGGTCGCCAGTAATTTTTGGGGTTCTGCTTCTTCTCTACCGCGCTGCGGTTTTTCTTTTTTAATGTGGGGCGCTTCATTGTATTATCTAAGCTTATTTTCTTTTATGCCATATGTACAGCCAGATACAGTCAATATGAGGGACATTGTGAAATTATGTGCGCTATCATGCTCAGAATTTTTAACCTGTCTGAATGGCCTTATGTAAAATCTTATCACTCAACGTAAAGGGCATTAATAGTCCAATCAAAAGAAAGAAAATCCTTAGCTATCTTAGCCATGAGCATGCTGATTTAGCGTTTCTTCAGGAAACGCACTTAAACTCTGCTGAAACACTGAAACTCAATGTTAAGCCTTACATGGTGGCTGCCTATTCTCCCGCCTATTCTCCCGCCGTTTCCAAACGGTGCGGGGTAGCCATTCTGGTTAAGAAATCTTTGCAAGCTACTGTAATTGATACTAGCGCTGACAAGGAGGGTAGATGGGCCCGAGTACATCTTAAGGTTGGAGATAGTGAATTTACATGTATTTGCATTTATGCCCCGAATGTGGACAACCCTGCTTACTATGCAAGTATTGCGCAGTTGGCACAGGCCTCTGCCAATACTCCATTAATACTTGGTGGTGATTTTAATCAAGTGTTAGACCCTCTGATAGATAGACAGCCGCCTAGAACGAGTAGTCCACCCAAGAGTCTTGCTACCCTTACAGCTCTGATGCAAGATCTTGCGCTGGTAGATATATGGAGGCTGCTTCACCCCTCCGACTTAGAGTTCACTTTCTTTTCTGCCCCCCATCACTCCCAATCTAGAATAGATTTCTTTCTCATTTCCAAAGCAATGATTCCTCAAGTAGACACGACTAGGACTCATCCTCTCCATATTTCAGATCATGCTGCCATATCTTTATCATTACATGTCACTGCGCGGGACGATTCTCCCCGAGCTTGGTTTTTTGATAGATCCTTACTGGGTCAAAAAGATTTTCAGGTTGATATAAAGGCCGCTATCCAAGATTATTTTCATTTTAACTCACCCCATGACACAGCGAGCTGGGCTTGGTGGGAGGGTTTTAAAGCATCTATCCGCGCAACTATAACTAGCTATCAAATTCGGCAGGGGAAACAAAGAAAGCAGCAATTACTGATTCTAGAGCAGCAGATACAAGCTGGGGAGCGTCTTCTCACGTCCCGTACTGACCCATGTATTTTACTCCGCTTACAACGCTTGCGTTTTCAATACAATCAGCTTTTGTACACTGCTGCTGTTAAAAATATTGAATCACAACAAGGGCTATATTATCGGGAAAATAATCGTGCTGGCAAATTATTAGCAAATGCCCTAAAAGGTCAAAAAGAAGCCAAGCGTGTTACCGCCCTCCGTAATCCGTCGGGGCTTGGTCACTAAAGATACCGAAATCTTAGAACTCTTTCGTGATTTTTATACTCGGCTTTATCAATCTGAATGTGATTTTGAGCCAGATGTATTTGAACGCTTACTTTCAGGGGTACAAAGACCGACCCTATCTGACGAAGATAGAGTGGCCTTGGACACACCATTTACTGTCTCAGAAATTCACTCTGCTATCAAGAAATGTGCCTCAGGTCGAGCCGCAGGCCCAGACGGTCTCCCTGCTGAATTCTACAAAACCTTTCACGCTGACTTAGCTCCAGTTTTGAAACTTTATTTTTCTGCTCTGGCCGAGGAGGGTTCTCCTTCTGGGTCCTTTTCAATGGCAAATGTAGTAGTTTTTGAGAAAGAGGGGAGAGACCCGCAACTCACAGCTAATTATCGTCCAATTTCCCTCCTAAACGCGGACTATAAAATATTTGCCACCATTCTCTCTACCCGGCTCTCTGATAGGATGCCTACCTTAATACACCCAGATCAATGCGGTTTCATTCCGGGTAGATCAACTGCTGACAATGCTCGGACTCTATGCCATGTACTGACTACCGCAGTTAATCTTGATCGCCCATTTGTTGGTCTCTCACTTGATGCTGAGAAGGCCTTTGATCGCTTAGAGTGGCCCTTCCTGTTTGCAGTCCTCCGCTGGTACGGATTCGGGGAAGGTTTTCTCCGTTGTCTTCGCACCATGTACGCACAGCCTACAGCCAGTATATGTGCCAACGCTTTAAAGTCTCAGCCTTTTCCCCTTCAACGCGGCACTCGCCAGGGATGCCCACTGTCTCCACTTCTCTTCGATCTTGCACTCGAACCCTTGGCTTTACTAATCCGGCAATCGGAGGAGATTCATGGAGTCCCCTTCACCCATAGGGAAATCAAAATTTCAGCGTATGCTGATGACCTTATGCTTTTTGTCTCTATAGACTCAGTACCGGCTGTCCTAGAGCAAATTGGTAAATACTCACAACTGTCCGGTTATAAGATAAATTGGACCAAGTCGGTAGCCTTTCCCTTAAATCCTTTGCTTCATCAGGCAGATATGCAACCCTTCCCCTTTTTATGGCAACCTCGCATGGTCAAATACCTTGGGGTTCACTATTGTTCTCCTTTGGAAGACACTATCTCCTTCAATGCCAAAGACTTAACCTCTAAAGTCCGGGCGCTTACTCACCGCTGGACTCCTTTAACACTTACCTGGTGGGGTCGATTAGAAACCATAAAAATGATGATTGTTCCGAAAGTGAATTATATCTTAGAAATGTTGCCCTGTCTCTTACCTCGACGTATATATAAAGATATAGAGGGCCTTCTGACTAGATACTTGTGGCAAAACAAGACACCTAGGATAGCGAAACATAAGCTGCAAGCAGATAAGGAAAATGGGGGTGTCAGATTCCCTGATTTCCTGAAGTATCATCAATCTTTTCTTCTCAAACAAGGCGCTCGTTGGCTGGAAGATCCAGTACCGAGTAGACCTGTGTGGCTAGACATAGAAGAGGACCTTTGCAAACCGATTCCTCTTACTTTTCTCCCTGGTATGACTCTCCCATCAGACTCCCACTTTCCACCAATGCTTTTAGACACCTTAGGTGCCTTTAATACTCTTATGCAATCTTTAGACTCCCGACTCTGTCCGTTAGACAAGCTCCCACTTTGGTACAATACTCGATTTCGAATACAAAATAAGCCGATGGCGTGGAGCCCCTGGTACACTAGGGGCATTTGGATTCCTAGTCAGTTGTTCCATGAAGGTCGCTGGAAAACTTTTAGTGAATTGCAAATTGAATTTGGTCTCCCAGCGAAACACTACTTTCAGTTGGTGCAACTTCAGCATTGCCTTCGGAGTGCTAAGGTGCTCCCGCCATCGGCCTCCCCTACACAAGGTTGGTTGGAGACTATCCGATCTATCGGTAATTCACCGGGCGTAGCATCCAATTTTTACAAAACCTTATGTAATGCTATAACTAGAGATACCCCTATAGCGCAGAAAGCATGGGAGAGAGAATTGCATGTGACTTTGACCCCGGAGCAATGGAGCCTTGTCTGGAGTAGAGTGACACGGGTCTCCCGATCCGCCTCACTCACTCAGACACTCTTCTTTCTAGCCCACCGGTGTTTTTACACTCCTGACAGATTAGCCAAATGGAACACTACTCAGGGCAATAGCTGTTGGACATGTCATGCGGCCATTGGTTCACTACCTCATGTTATGTATGAATGTCCCGCACTACAGTATTACTGGCGTCGGGTCTGGGGTCGTATCCAGTCTATATTGCACTTTCAAGAGCCCCTTTCTTGGAGGATAGTGGGACTTCGCTCAGCTGCGGGGATCCCCTCTCTTCCAAAAACGGCTTACTTCCTTTTGGACTTTATGCTTGGCATTGCTATTTCCCTAATCACGAAATACTGGAAAAATAGCTCTCATCTGAGCCCCAATGAATGGTGGAATCATGTCTGTCTCTACAGTAAATATGAACAAATACCTCGTATGTTTGCTTCCCCCATTCAGACTCCTCATCATCGGTCTAAATGGAAGATGCTCAATGACTATGTACATTCTGCTCAATGCTCTCATCTGACTGTCTAAATTTGTATATATCTTTGGCCCATGATTATTCTGTATCACAGATACTCTTTTGATTGTTTTGATGTATAATCACTGTTGTTTGGAAGCGTTCACATGCTGACATAATCAGCTAGAGAAGAAGCGTGGGGGTGGGGGGGTAATTGGGTTTACTTTTCTTTATTGTATACTTGTTTTGTCTCCTTTGGTGTGTTGTTTCTTTTGCTTGTTGCAAAATGAAAATAAAAGTTTAAAAAAAAAATCATCTGTAACACCAGAAAATTCGAGGATGGCCAATGTAACGCCAATTTTTAAAAAGGGTTCTAGGGGTGATCCGGGAAACTACAGACCAGTGAGCCTAATATCAGTACTGGGAAAATGGTAAAAAACATCATAAAGAACAAAATTATTGATCAAATAGATAGTCATGGCTTAATGGGAGACAGCCAACATGTCTTTAGACAAGGAAGATCTTGTCATACTAATCTGTTATGTATTTTTGAAGGTGTGAATAAACAGGTAGACAAAGGTGAGTCAGTTGATATATCTGGACTTTCAGAAAGCTTTTGACAAGGTCCCTCATCAGAGACTTTTAGAGGGGTATTCCAGGGTGACTGGCATTTTTCAAGTAGGCCATACTCCAGCAATTTCAACAAATGGCGATGGATGCCTTCAATTGCTGCTCTTGGAAGGGGGTACTGCTTGACGTGCACTGGTACTGCACTGGGTTTTAGATTCACAATTATTGGAGCTATATGTTTGGCCAGGCCCGGTGGATTGCCTTCTGCCCATACTCCAGCAGGGGCATTAATACTTTTCAGAGTTGGTTCGAAATAAGTGTCTTTTACTGGCTCGGTACCTGGCTCGGTACTGTAATATCTCCATTCTTCTTCTCGGGGAACTGTAAGAACCATTAGTCCAGAGGGCTTTGAGTTTACTGTCATTTGCATTTCTCCTTTCTCAGTAAAGGATATTTGTGCCTGCAATTTGGCTAGCATATCTCGTCCCAGTAGTGGCACTGGGCACTCAGGCATATAAAGGAATTGGTGTGTTATTTGCTGGCCTCCCAGATTACAGATGCGATTCTGAAGAAAAGGTTTTGTGGCTTTGTTACCAGTTGCTCCCACAATGGTAACTGTTCTTGCAGAGAAAGGGGCTATTGGCTTATCTACTACAGAGTGTTCTGCTCCAGTATCGACCATAAAGTCCATGAATTGGTCTCCTATTTGTATGCTGACCATAGGCTCCTGGAGACCTAATGCGAATTCAGAGCCCGGTCTGTCCTATTCTACTTCTTCAAGATCATAGGTGGCTGATGCCACTGCCTGTATGGCTTCCATTTGTTCTTGTTGATACCGCTCTCGATTGGTTCCTCTGCGGTTGTAGGGCCTGCCTCTCCCTCTCCGAGGGGCATCCTCGTCCTCCTCACGGGGACTGTCTTCGAGTCGCGGGCATGCATTCCTCCAATGTCCTTCTTCTTTGCAATAAGCGCACTGATTTGCGCCTAATGGGGTCCGGTTTTCTCCTCGGCCCCTCCCTCTTCCTCTGCTCCTTGGACTAGGGGGACCTCCCGTTTTCTGTTCAACTATGGCTGCAGCCAAAAAATCCGCTTTCTTCTTCATCTTTCGATCACTTTCTCTCTGTCTTTCATTATCACGATTCACAAACACTTTATGAGCGACTTCCAGTAACTGAGTTGCATTCATGCCCGCGAACCCCTCTAGTTTCTATAATTTGCGTCTAATGTCTGGCTGTGACTGGCTTACAAAGGCAGAATTCACCATGCATAGGCTTCCGGGTGCATCTGGATCATAGGGAGTATACATTCTGTATGCTTCAGCTAATCTTTCATAGAATACTGCTGGGCTTTCATCTATGCCCTGAATAACTTCACTTATCTTGGTGAGATTCATAGCCTTCTGGCCCCCCCTTTTCAGACCCTGCATAAGGCCTTGGCGAAATCGTGATAACGATTTAGATCCATCTTCAGTGTTGGGATCCCACCGGGGGTCTTCATTGGGGAACTCCCTCTGCGCTGCATCACGGTTATCTATTCCTGCATTTACCCCTCCGTCTGCTAAAGGATTATCAGCTAACCAATCAATGGCTGCTCGCTTAATTTGTGTCCTCTCCTCAGTAGAAAATAAGGCTGACAGGAGCTGACGACAATCTGCCCATGTAGGTTGATGGGTTTGCATAATTGTGTTCATTAAATCTGTGAGCTCCTGGGGCTTGTCAGTGTAGGAAGCATAATGCAATTTCCAATTTAACAGGTCGGTTGTGGAGAAAGGCACATAAACTAAATTTAGGGGTCCCGGTACTATCCGGTCATCTGCATCTCTCACGGGAACTCCCGGGACTTGCTGAAGGGGGGCTAGTACTCCTGCTGGGGTTTTCTTCTTATTTATTTATGCTTATTTCTATACCGCTTTTTCCAAAGATCAAAGGCGGTTTACAGGTAACATTTAGTGAACATGGTTTTACATAGAACATCGTTTTTTTCATAACTATGTACAGTTAACATGATAAACGATAACATGGAACATTGTTACAGAACTAAATACAGTTTAACATGGATTATTGTTACAGAACTATTTACATTTTAACATTAGCTAGTAATGCTTTGTCTATTTACATTGATTCTTTGCTAAATTAAGCTTTGTTTCTTAAATGTAGTGAGTGTTGAGGCTTGTTGAGCTGTAGTTAAGGAGGATTGTTATGGTTGTGTGGTGTGTTGGGTGGATAGGATTCATTTAAATTTGTGAAGTGTTCTTTAAATAGAAATGTCTTCAGTTCTTTTCGAAATGTTTGAAGATCTTTTATTTTGCGGAGTTCTAGCGGGAGTTTATTCCATAGGGTGGGGGCTGCATAAGAGAAGGCTCTTGAGCTTGTGGTCTTCTTTGTTTTCCGGATGGATTTTTTTATTTCTAGTGAGTAGGTTGCGTTTTGTCTGCGGGCTCTAATTTCTTTTGGAGCTTGAATCAGAGTGGTTAAATGTGAGGGTGAGATGCCGTTTGTTATTTTAAATGTGGTTAGGAGTATTTTGTATGTTATTCTACTATTTATGGGAAGCCAGTGTAGTTCGGCTAATACGGGAGTTATGTGGTCAGCGAGGCGGGCTTGTGCTGTTACTCGAGCACAGATGTTTTGAGCTCTTTGGAGTAGGTTGGTGCTTGTAAGAGGGAGGCCAATAAGTATGCTATTGCAATAGTCGAATTGCGGAGTGATAAGTGTGCTGATGACAGATCTGAAGTCATGTGTGTCAAGTAGTGGTCTTAAGTGTTGGGTGATCCTAAGTTTATAGAATATGGTTTTCACTGTTTGTTTTATATGAGGAAGCATACTAAGTGTGTGGTCTATTATAATGCCTAGGTATTTTACTTCTTTTTTAACTGGGATTATTGTGTTGTTAATTGTTATAGTTTCAGGGAGATTAGAGTCTGGTTTTCTTGATACTATCATTGCTTCAGTTTTTTTTAGGTTGATGCTGAGATTATTGTTTTCTAACCAAGTATTTGCTTCACTGATACAGTCTAGTAAGTTCTGGTATGTGGGATTATTTGTGTTTATCGGTAGGGTGAGCATGATATCGTCAGCATATATGTAGTGGTTTACTTTATATTTTTTAAATATATTTGTGATGGGTTGAAGATACAGGTTGAAAAGAAGGGCAGATAGTGCCGAGCCTTGTGGGATACCTTGTCCTTGTGTGAAGGGCTCTGAGGTGGTTTGTCCTAATTTAACGCGTATCGATCTGTTTGTGATATATGATATGAACCATTGCAGAATTGTTCCACCTATTCCTAGGTTTAGGAGTCTATTAATGAGTGTGTTGTGGTGTACATTGTCAAAGGCTCCAGTTATATCAATGAATATGAGGATGTATCCTTGGTTGTGTGAGTCAGTGCCTTTGATGAGGTCGTTCATAAGTGTTATTAGTAGGGTCTCGACTCCGTGGGATGGTCTGAAGCCGAATTGGTGTGAGTCAAGTGGAGCATGAGTGTCAATAAAGTCTTGTAGTCGTATCTGTATTATTTTTTCTATTATTTTGGCAATAAATGGTATGCTGGCTATTGGTCTGTAGGAGTTCGGGTCTTTCGGATTGAGTTTATTATTTTTTACTATTGGGCGTAAGGAGGTAAGTTTTAGTGCTTCAGGCATGATACCTTGTGATAGTGATTGGTTCACTATATTTAGTATATGGATAGCAAGATCAGCTTTGGTGTTCTTTATCCATGATACGGGGCATGGATCAAGGGGGGAGGTAGTGGTGTTGATCATTGATATTACATTGATCAGGTGTTTGTGATCAATGTTTTGGAAGGTTGTCCATGTATTTTTTGTTTCTATGTCTGTGAGCGTAGTTATGGTTGTGCTAGATGAATTATTTTTTAGTTTATTAGCAAAATGAGTTGCAAGGGTTTGTGCACTTATTGTTGTTTGTTCTGGTTCTGTTGTTTGGGTTTTTGTTAGTGCTTTTATAATTGTGAATAGTTCTCTTGGGCGGTTGACTGCCATGTTTATCATTTTTGTATGGTATTCTCTTTTTGATTTATTAATTGTGTCCTTGTATTTGTTGAGGAGATTCATGTATTGATCTTTATTATCGCTCGTTTTATCTTTCCGCCATCGTTTTTCTTGTTTTCTTAGTTGCTTTTTTAGGTTAGAAAGGTCTTTATTGAACCATTTTTCTGATTGTTTTTTTATGAATTGTTTTGGATTAGTTTGTTTGGGAGTGGCTGCTTCTTTTATTATTGAGTTCCATTGGTCTATTAAGGTGTTGACTTCTGTCGAGTTATTTGTGAAGTTGGGTAATACAGTATTTAGGAAGGTATCTTTGTTAAAGTGGGCAAAACGGGATTTATAATGTGTTGGAGTTGTTTCAGTGTTGTTATTAGGTAGTGAGTTTAGTGTGAAGGTTATTAAATGGTGATCTGACCATGGTACTTCTGTAATAAGGGGTGATGATTGGAGTTTATGTTTATTGAATGGTGTGGGAATGAATACAAGGTCTAGTGTATTTCCTTTTATGTGAGTGGGAGTCTGTATGATTTGGTTGTAACCCATTTCTTTCATGGCATCCATGAAGTTGGAAGTGTGTTGTTGGTTGAGCGAAGGAAGGTTTAGGTCTCCTAATATGATAAGTGGTTTTTTTTTGCGAAGCTGTACATGCAAGGTCTAGGATGGGCGTAAGATTTTTGTGGTCCGCTGAGGGGGGTCTGTAGATAAGAGATATTGCAAGGGTTTTATTCTCTATATTTATGATGTCCATACTGTCAATGTTATTCATACTTGTTAGTGAGTATTTGAGTTCTTTTTTTGTGATGATAAGGGCTCCGCCTCCCCTTTTTGCTTCTCGGTGGCAGTTGAATAGGTCGTACTGGTTCGTGTTAAGTTGATTTAGGAGGATTGAGTCTGTAGGTGAGAGCCATGTCTCCGTGATAAGAAGGATATCAGGTTTTTTATCAGTGATTATGTCATTTATTAGTGATATTTTATTTCGTATGGATCTTGCATTTATAAGAATGAATTTTTTGATGGTGTTTGAGTTAGGAATTCTGTTTGTAGGTTTATCTAGTTGGAGATTTATTTGTATTAATCTTGCATGTCTGGGGGCATTTGGACGGTGAGTTTGGTTGAATGTATATGGGTATGGTTGAAGTGTGTTTTTGTGTGTGCTTTGAATGATGGGAATGGTATTGTATGGTGCATGAATAGGTTTGTATGCATGGATGTTGTGAACTAAGTGAATGGTTAGTATAATGATAAGAAGGTAAGATTGATACTTTGTTAGATCCATGATTCTTCAGGAGTGAGCTGTGAAATGTGCTGTAATATGACAGTGAAAGATTGCACAGTGTCTACAAATGATGTTACTGGTAGTAGAATATAGGTGTAAATCTATTGACAATAGATATTATGTTGTAGCAGTTGCTAGGTACTGAGAACAATAACTATATGTTGAAAAACAGTTGTGATATGTGAGAAGATCGTGGGGTTACTGCGTATAGTGATTAAGTTGCTGCAATCGCTAATTGCTGTGAACAGTTGCTATACAGTGAAAAATTGTCAGGTATGAGATAACAGTAAAAGATCAAAAACATCAAAGCTGTCAGGTATGAGATAACATTCTGAGAAGACAATTGTCAGTTATGAGAAAACAGTTACAAATAGTGGCTGCAAGTAAAAACAAATTGAAAGTACCTATAGTGTTACTGCTAACAGTAAATTATTGTGCTTCTGTCAACATTACTGAGAATAACATTATAGTGTTACTAACAGCGGTAATTATAGAATAACATTATAGTGTTACTAACAGCGGTAATTATATTTCTACTGACAACAGTATATGTAGTGTTCTTTGTGGGACTATTAACAACTATTGTTATGACTAGATATTGATTTAGGGATGTCTTTCACGGTGTCCATTAATGTATCATATGTCTATGATATATGGTATACTTGCGATTGTTGAGATCGTTGGAGGAGATGAACCACTCGTTGCAAAGATGGGTTAGAGAGGTTTCACAATGCTATTTCGTTGTTTCTTTTGTGGAGTTGACTGTGTTTGAGTTTCTGCGGTGCGCGAGTTCAACTCTAGGGGATCTTGGCGGTATTTGCTCCACTTGGAGAGTTTCTTCTACCTTTTTTTCTTTTGTTTTCAGAGTGCCGGTTAAGCGCCTTAGCCTAAGGGCCGTGCCAAAGGGCCCTCTTGCGCGGCCCTCAGGCGCGGGCCCGCAAGGCGCGCGGGCGCGCTTGTTGGCGCGAGTTTTTAAAGCCCTCAGCTGTGTCCCGATTGGGTGGAGGAAGTGCCGCTGCTGCCGCTGCTGCTCCTGATGCCGGAGGCTCTATCCCCGGGCTGGGGAGAGCTGTGGATGGTGTCGGGGGTGCAGAGGACCACGCGCTTGTTGGCGCGAGCTTTTAAAGCCCTCAGCTGTGTCCCGATTGGGTGGAGGAAGTGCCGCTGCTGCCGCTGCTGCTCCTGATGCCGGAGGCTCTATCCCCGGGCTGGGGAGAGCTGTGGATGGTGTCGGGGGTGCAGAGGACCACGCGCTTGTTGGCGCGAGCTTTTAAAGCCCTCAGCTGTGTCCCGATTGGGTGGAGGAAGTGCCGCTGCTGCCGCTGCTGCTCCTGATGCCGGAGGCTCTATCCCCGGGCTGGGGAGAGCTGTGGATGGTGTCGGGGGTGCAGAGGACCACGCGCTTGTTGGCGCGAGCTTTTAAAGCCCTCAGCTGTGTCCCGATTGGGTGGAGGAAGTGCCGCTGCTGCCGCTGCTGCTCCTGATGCCGGAGGCTCTATCCCCGGGCTGGGGAGAGCTGTGGATGGTGTCGGGGGTGCAGAGGACCACGCGCTTGTTGGCGCGAGCTTTTAAAGCCCTCAGCTGTGTCCCGATTGGGTGGAGGAAGTGCCGCTGCTGCCGCTGCTGCTGCTCCTGATGCCGGAGGCTCTATCCCCGGGCTGGGGAGAGCTGTGGATGGTGTCGGGGGTGCAGAGGACCACGCGCTTGTTGGCGCGAGCTTTTAAAGCCCTCAGCTGTGTCCCGATTGGGTGGAGGAAGTGCCGCTGCTGCCGCTGCTGCTCCTGATGCCGGAGGCTCTATCCCCGGGCTGGGGAGAGCTGTGGATGGTGTCGGGGGTGCAGAGGACCACGCGCTTGTTGGCGCGAGCTTTTAAAGCCCTCAGCTGTGTCCCGATTGGGTGGAGGAAGTGCCGCTGCTGCCGCTGCTGCTCCTGATGCCGGAGGCTCTATCCCCGGGCTGGGGAGAGCTGTGGATGGTGTCGGGGGTGCAGAGGACCACGCGCTTGTTGGCGCGAGCTTTTAAAGCCCTCAGCTGTGTCCCGATTGGGTGGAGGAAGTGCCGCTGCTGCCGCTGCTGCTCCTGATGCCGGAGGCTCTATCCCCGGGCTGGGGAGAGCTGTGGATGGTGTCGGGGGTGCAGTAGTAGTCTTAGTAGTCTTCTTAGTAGTGCCTTGCGATCCCTTAAGGGGGGCTGCTGCGGGGGCTGCTGTTTTCAGCTTTGTGACTCGCCGAGTCTGGGGAGTCTTGCCTGCAGTTGCTGATTTAACGCTGCCAGTGGATTTCTCACTGCCTGTCTCAGTCTGGGAAGATGTGTCCTCCTCTTCCTGCTCTGACTCCTGCCTGCTTTCGGTCTCAGTCTCTGACCCAGATTGATCAGCCTCCTCCTGAAACGGCTCATCTGGTTGATCGTCTGGCTGGTGGGGGGGTGGACTCTCCCCGTCCCGGAGGGCTGCTGCGGGACGCGGTTGTACCCTTACGGGGCACAGAGCTAGAGGCTGTCTGATTATAACTTCTGGTGAGTCAGGATCCACAAGGATAGGTTTCTGACTAGGTTTCTTGACTTTCTTTGTTCTCTGAACTGGGTCTGCTTTGTTCCCTACTTTCGGGGCTGGGTCTGTTACTTTCCCTATGTTCTGGACTGGGGCTGTTACTGCTAACATTATTCTGCACTATTCTTCATAACAGCGCTGTGCCCAGGAGGGCGGTTTCTCACAAATGCTTAACCAGGAATCTATATATGGATACTGAACGGGGTGCGCTATTCGCACTTTCTGATGGACTGACTGAATAATTCCTATGTTAAAAGTTCCATCTCGGGGCCAGCTGGGGTCTATGATGGGCAATTCCCTAGTACACAAAAGCTGCAATCGTGAGGCTGTCATTTTCACTCCATAATCTCCTACATATCCTTTATTGAAATGCTTGATCATACATTCTAACGGAGTGTTCCTGGTAGACCCTGCCCCTCCCATTTTGATGTGTGTGCGCAACAACAAACAGAAGGGAAAAGGAGGGCGGACCGTGGGTGAGGAGTCCTCACGGCCCTAGAAACATTTAAGGAAAACAAATAACAAGACAAGACGACAGTCGCTTCCCCCTTTTTGCGACCTGAATGTGGTCGCCCGGTCAGGAACTGCGCTACTCAGGGGCCCGCCTTCGCTTGGTCCGTGCTGCCAGACCTCTCATTCACACTTCAATCACACAGCATGCTAGCAACGTATCCCAAATGCCCAGTCCTGTCTCTTCTGACTAGGCTAACAAAATCAAAATCAAAATCAAAAAGACGGTGGTTTGGCCCCGCGCATACTCATGCAGGGTTACTCGTACCACCTTGAGAGCTCTCTTACCAAATGCAAATTCAAATTTCAAACGGCGGCAAGGTTACTTAAACCGCCTGCGAGAGTTGATCAGGCTCTCTTACCAAAGTTTCATATCACAAGTTCCAAGCTGCAGATCTGACTCAGCTGTCTAGATATCAAAATCAAAACTATACTCACCGGATCCGGTCCTCACTACTCCGAGCAAGCGCATGAGTTGGACCTCGGACTCCCCTCTTCTCGGGTTCGAGGTGTTGGCTCCAGCCAGGCCCGGCACCCGCCGAGGTCCGGCCAGCTCCCTCCGATGCAAGGACCGGCGGCGCCAAGGAGCGAGCCCACGTCGGAAGGGCACGATCCTGGCAGGACCCAAACCTGTAGAGGCGGAAAGTCGTGGTATATTGCCCTATATACCCTCTATTACCACAGCTTCCCGGTCAGGGAACCAAGAATATGTAGCAGCAGAGCACATACAAACCAATAATACCAGGAGTCTGTTCAGAAGGTCCAAATCATTTATTTGTGCACAAGTCTCAAGCAAAGTCAAATTCAAAATGGCTGAGCAATGGTTTCTAGTAAAACAACAACTTTTATAGCTTTCTTTCCCATTCTAGACATAGGCAAACCTTTCATTGGTCCCGGTAACCCCTCGTACACCTTCTATTGGTCCCGGTACTGATATGGCTATCCAATTGGGACTCTGGTCTGGGCCCAGCACCTGCTCACCCCCCTTCAAGTTCCAATTACAATGGTCAGTGTCTCTAACTTGTTACATCTCTCCTCCAAGGTCGCTCAGCTAGTTAAAGCATATGGGAAGCAGGGCACTGTAACTTTTCTTTCAGCACAGTTAATTAATTTCACAGAAGCATAGCACACCTTATCAGTACCAATTAAACTTGTTTTTCTCTACTTTCTAAGTTTCGATTCTGCTTAGCTATACCTAATTGTGCTCAGTTAAGTTTTGTTTCTACAATAGCAGCATTTGGGGAAATGTGTAATTCCTTTGGGCCTCTCCACAGGCTCCACTTACAGGTCAAGCTGTTTAGACCTGCCTGCTTACGTCAGACACCATGGATCACAGGCCTTCGCCTACCACATTCACAGATGAAGAACCAGGAGCAGGATCTCAGAAAACACCCATAAACAGGAACAGAAGCGAGGGGCATCTTGAACAATTTTCAGAAGACTGTGTTTGTGAGAAACTAGCAAAACTTAAAATAGACAAAGCAATGGGACTGGATGGGATACACCCTAGAATACTGAGGGAACTTGGGGACGTTCTAGCAGCTTCACTGACTGACCTTTTCAATGCATCGTTGGAGTTGGGAGTGGTGCCAAAGGACTGGAGAGAGGCACATGTGGTTCCTTTACAAGAAAGTGGAAGTAAGGATGTGTTTGAAAACTACAGGCTGGTTAGTTTAACTTCTGTGGTGAGTAAATTATTGGAAACGCTGTTGAAAGAGAAAATAGTGAGGTTTTTGGAGTCCAGCAGATTACAGGATCGAGGCAGTGTATATTCACTAGAGGCAGGTCTTGTCAGACAAATCTGATTGATTTCTTTGACTGTGTGACCAGGGAAATGGACTGAGGGAGAACCCTAGATGTGGTGTATTTAGATTTCAGTAAGGCCGTTGACACTGTTCCTCACAAGCGACTTATAAACAAACTGAGCACCCTAGGGATGGACCCTAAAGTTACTATTTGGGTTAGAAAATGGTTGAGTGGGAAGCGACAAAGGGTATAGATAAATGGTGTTCACTCTGAGGACTCTGAGGAGAAGGAGGTTACCAGTGGTGTGCCCCAGGGATCTGTCCTTGGTCCCATTCTTTTTAACATCTTTGTTAGTGATATAGCGCAAGGGCTATCGGGTAAGGTTTGCCTCTTTGCAGATAATACCAAAATCTGCAATATAGTAGACACCCAGGAAGGTGTAGATTACATGAGGAAGGATCTAGCTAAGGTTGAAGAATGGTTTAGAATTTGGCAGCTGAGTTTTAATGTTAAAAAATGCAAGGTCATGCATTTGGGCTGCAGCAATCCAAAGGAGTAATACAGTATAGGGGGTGAAGTATTTTTGTCCATTAAAGAAGAGCAAGACCTAGGCATGATTGTGTCTGATGACCTTAAAGTAGCTAAACAGGTAGAAAAGGTGACGGCAAAAGCTAGAAGGATGCTTGGGTGTATAGGGAGAGGAATGGCCAGCAGAAGAAAAATGGTGATACTGCCTCTGTATAAGTTTTGGTGTGATCTCATTTGGAGTATTATGTGCAATACTGGAGAACGTACCTTCAAAAGGAAATAAACAGGCTGGAGTCCATACAGAGGGTGGCTACTAAAATAGTCAGTGGTCTTCATTATAAAGCATATGAGGAACCCTCTGTGCCTTTTTACCATTTATCATTTTGAATCTGTGGTCTCCAAAACTGCAGACAATACTCCAAATGAAGTCGCACCAAAGACTCATACAGAGGTCAGTTTGTGATGGAATTTTGATCAACACATATAACTTTGAATTTCCAAAAGCACACATGTTTTAGGCAGAAAAATAACTACATTTAAAGAATGTCCCAAGTGTGGTGTCAATTATTTTTATGGTCCAATTTTCAAAGAAAAAGTATAGGCATACTTTTGTTTTGAAAATTTCAACAAAAGAACAGGAGCACTAAGCTGACTTCTCCATTCTGGGAAAATTCAAATAGATGGTCAGAAAGACGGAGGTGTTAGAATGCTGAGTTTAGTTTCGTGTGAACATAGGGAGGGTGTCCATGTAGCCATTGGCCATCGAGCAGGATAGATATCTGCTATAGGAAGACAAGAACTGGAAGGAGAGAAAGTAATAGACATCTAGTTTGTCCGGAAGATGAAATTTCACACCTCAAGACTAGAATTGATTATTATGTTCTATTCAATATTCAGTGAGTGGTTATTTAATGTTATCATATGTTTATTGTCTTCACAGACTTCCAGTATTCAAGTACTATGATTACTTGGCCTTTGTTTCTGCCGTGGAAGAGATTAACAACAGCTTGGAGCTCTTATCCAGCATCACACTAGGGTTCCACCTTTTTGAATCCTACCAGAATCCATTCTCAATGCTTTGGGCTGCCATGAGTATATTTTCAGGTACGGATATTGGGATCCCTAATTATAGATGTGAAACATCTGGCAATCTGGCTGCTGTCATTGAAGGCCTTTCACCAGAGTAATCAAGTCTGATGTCCAATATGTTTGGGATATACCACTACCCACAGGTCAGGGGCTGCTTCATTTTCTTTTACTATATAATCCATCAAGAAAGAGGAAAGGGTTGAAGGTGTGACTGGTTAGATATAAGCTTATTTGTAGTTTGGCTCTAGAATCCATTGCCTAATCCCTTTCTATGACCTGCCAAGAATATTGGACAAACAAGGAGAGATGCATTGCCCCTCAAAAAAGTATGCTGTGTATGCTGCTGATACCTTGAACTTTCTGTAAGGAAGATTCTCTGCAATGAAGACTGTTTGTGGAGGTCATCTTCTCAGATAAGTGCATAAATGTTTTTGTGCTTTTAGAACTGTGACTTTGGTGAATTACTGCGGTTTACAGAGTGAATTACTGCGGTTTACAGAATGATTTCCTGAGATGGGTTATATGCACAGTTACAGGCACAGTTTTCAGAATATTTCATGTTTTAATTGTGTGAGGCACATTGCTGTGTGCTTTTTTCACATGATTACAAGGGTTTACATTAAAAAAAAACCATTCACTGAGTAAAACCAAAGAGAGGTCGCGAGAGGGGATTGTCCCTCAAGACCAATCTTCCAACATATAAATACACTATAGTGCTCAGCCATTTTTGCTCTATTTTTGTTTTTGAAACCAGATATTCAGTGATGGAGGCTATCTGGGTGCACTTTAAAAACACTGACCACAGAAGCTGAATATGGGCTTTATTCTTTAAACTGGAACTCAGATACCTTCATTGCCTTTTTGACATTCCTTTGGATATATTTATTATTTACATCCTTACCTCTTTTACATAAAATGTGGCCAACTAAAAGCAGATGCCTTGTGATACAGTCCAAAACAGAAGCACTCATGCTCGCTAAGCACACATCTGGGATGCACAGGATGATCTTAATTGAATTGGAATTGACTTCCAAAGGGAAGGAGCGTGGAGAAAAAAAACCCTGCTGTTGGTTCTTTGGCTACATGAGGGTTAGTCAGTGGGTATTTCTAGACTATTGATTGTGACAGATCTCTTAGGTCTTTCAGAGTTGTTGCTCGCTACTAGGGGAGCGAGGCTATCCACTGATAACTTGTTGAGAATTTTGTGGGTGTGTAGAATGATTTTGTACTTGATCTTGTTTATAATGGGGAGTCAGTGAAGCTGTTTGAGGAGTGGGGTAATGTGAACCTGTTGAGATTTTGCCAATGTGGTTCTAGCTACTGTGTTTTGAGCTAGTTGTAGGGGGTATAGTGTGCTCTTGGAAAGGCCCTGGTAGATGAAGTTGCAATAATCAAAGGTTTGGGAGATTACTGCTTGACAGACGGCTCAGAGATCCATTGGCTTCCACTCTTTGGATCATCAGTCTAGGCATGGAAAGTTTCTCCTGCACTTCAGCAGGCATAAATGGCCTATTTTTTGTGTGTTTCCCAAAATGTTGACCTTCCTAATCTCTTCTAAAATTTGATGTTTGTCTCTTCCTCCTGTTCAGATGGAAGGTAGTACTCCACTACTATACTCCTCTCAGTCACATATGTAAAATGTATCCATGTGGAGTGGAATTATACATTGGATGTACTGGGCAAAGGACTTGGAGAGAAGTTGTATGATGGCAAACAAGATGTCCAACTTCTCCTGGGCAGAGACCCAGTACCTCTGCCACATGGTTCTGGAAAATGAGAAGCAATTTTTCCAACCCCATGAGCGATGAGCTAGTCAATGGGAGGTCCATGCTATCTGGTACATGATCCACCTGATGCTTCATCAGTAAGGGCAACAGAGGTCATGGGGTAGGGTCAACAACAGGATTTTATGGTTGGCCATCTAGAGAACCTAAAGGCAGAGAAGCAGGTCCTGACACAGGCCTGTATGATGAAGTTACTGCTTCTAGTCATTTATGTAGTGCTACAAGACATGCAGAGCACTGTACATATAGATGGAAGACACAGTCCCCATTCTTCAGAGCTTACAATCTAATCAAGACAAAACATGCGGATGCACACCTGGCTGCAATGTCTGTGCAAAAACTAGACTTGTGGGAACTGAATTCTGCCACCGCAGATCCTGGACATACCTGCGACGGCAGAATCGGGGACTTGGACGTCCAATCAAGCACCCCATTCAGGTGTGGGGGATGTCTACTGACCTGCCCGTCCAGCCACAAAATGCTCCAGCTGGTGTGCCAGTACAGTGGTGTCCCATCGCCGTGGCATCGACATGTACAGCTTAAGCTCTCAAATGGCAAAATGATTCCCGTACCCATCACCCCGCCATCTGTCTTTCGTAGTGGGACTCCAGGGCCACGGTCGGGCGGCAGGGGCTCTCCAGTGTTGCCGCAATGGAATACAGGGGGCAGCAGCTGCGTCAACACAACACCCAGAACTTATTCCACCATCGGGGTGTAATTAGCCAGGCATGTAAATAGGAGCCAGGGGATATACAGAGGCATGATCAGAATTGCCACCGTACATCCCGCCTGCTGGACCCTCCCCCAAACTGCCCCATTCCAGCCCCATCCAGCACCTCCTGCACCAACCCTCTGTATGTGCAGGGAGTTCTGGAACCAGAATAGCGTGCAGGGCTGAAACGGAGGTTGGATGTGCAATTCAGACATCCAGCCCCGCTATTCATGGGTCAGACTGACCCCCCTAGTGAAACTGAGGACTAGAGCATGGCATCAGGATCCAAAAGTGGCTTCAAAGAGGCGGGTTTTCAGCCTGGATTGATTAGGGCTAGAAAAGGAGCCTGACGCAGCAACTCACATGGCTTGTTCCAGGCCTAGAGAGCAGCGAGCAATTATGAATGAAGTGTGGAGTTGGCAGTGGCAGAGAAGGGCACAGGTGGAAGTGATCTGTCAGAAGAATGGAGTTCCCAAGAAGGAGTGTAGAGTGAGATAAGAGGAAAGGCAGTGAGGAGTCACAGAATGAATGCAGTTGTAGGTCTGTAGGAGAACTTTGAACTGGATGTGGAAACTGATAGGGAGCAGTGAAGTGACTTGAGAAGAGGGGTTACATGAGCATAGCGACCCTGGCAGAAGCTAAGCTGTGCAGCTGTGTTTTGAAACAAACAAAAAAAACAGTACTGTGGATTTCTTTGCCATCCTCCTTCCATTTATTAAATCACATGTGATCATGTTGTGATCACTAATACCAAGTGGCCCCAATACTCTTATCTCATGCACCAGATCCTGTGTTCCACCTAGGGCTAGGTCCAAAATATCTTTCCCCCTTGTCTGCTCATGAACAAGCTGCTCCACAAAACAATGATTTATTTCATCTAGAAACTTTATTTCCCTAGCATGTCCTGCTGTGTCATTGACCCAGTCAATACAAGGGTAATTGAAATCATCCATAATTACTGTGTTGTAACTTTTGTTAGCTTCCCTGATTATTTTCATCATTTCATCATCCATCTATTCATTCTGACCAGGCGGTTGGGTAGTACACCCCCGCTGCAAACCCCTTCCCCGTCCCCTTTTTACATCAAATTTCTATCCATAGATATTCTACAGTGTATTGTGTTTCTTGCAAAACATTAATCCTGTGTGATTCGATGCCCTCGCTAACATAGAGCACAACCCCTCCACCAAATAGTTTGTACTCAGGTATCACAGTGTCCCATTGGTTGTCCTCCTTCCGCCAGGTCTCTGAGATGCCAATTATATCAAACCTTTCATTTAGTGCAATATACTCTAACTCTCCCACACTTTCCTATGTCATTGGTACCAACATGTACAAAGACAGCAAACTCCTCCCCAGCACTATCTAAAACCTTGTCTAGGTGGCATCCGAGGTCTACTGTCTTTGCACCAGAAGGCATGTTACCAGGCAATCCTCATGTCCACCAACCATTCAGCTATCTACATTCCTAATGATCAAATTGCCAATTATAACGACTACCCTTACTCTTCCCTAATGGGCACATGTCTCTGTAGACACTTTCTTGGTGTGAGGGTTTAGATTATCTGGAGGATAGGTTATAGCTACAGGATCACTTCCTGCCAGTCCAAGGTGATGCTGTCCTTTTTAATGTGATGTCTCTCTTCCATGGCAACAGAGAGACTGCCAGATTGGAGGTGGGACTTTATTATTACATCCCTGTAGGTCTCGTCCATATATCTCTGTCTTTCTTAACTCCTCCAAGTCTGTTACTCTAGCCTCGCATTCCCTGAGAGCAAAGAGCTCCTTGTGCCTAGTGCACATGTAAGACCTCTCACAAACTAGAAGAAAATTGTACATGTGACGTTCAATGCAAAAGACTGGATAGCCTCTATCTTGCTGCTGGACTGCAGTCTGCATCTTAGTTTTAAGGATTTTTTAGATAGATATTTAAGTTGTTTACTTAAAATTGCTAGTGATAGTTATAAAAAACACAGAAGTTCTCTAAAGGAAAAAAAGGGACTATAGTATTTGATATGGAAGGACAGACTAGATAGGCTATATGGTCTCTTTCTGCTGTCAGGTTTCTATATGTATGGCAGCCTAGAGACGATAAAGACGTGAACTAAGATACTGGTGGGGGTAGGGAAGAAAGCAGGGAAACTGTTTGCGACATTGGGGGAGGGGGGGGTCCACACATGTGAGTTTACCTAAGATCCAATACAGTGTTAATCCTGCCCTGCTTGCTGCCACTGACTCAACTAAGGGGTGAGTCAAAGAGGTGGCCCCTTACAGTGCCCTTTGAAAGTGCTTTTTTCGAGTTCTTTTCCTCCAATTCTGGTTGTGATGGTAGGACTTAATTGTCTTGGTCTGAGTTTTTCCAATTGTTCTTTTCTACTTTGTCTTCTATTATCAAACCATATATTACTGAGGCAGATGTAGTACAAAAATAAAAAAAGAACATAGTAACATAGTATATGACGGCACACAAAGACCAGTATGGTCCATCTAGTATGCCTGGTAAGATGACTAGAGTAGGTGTACCTGCCACACCGTGCAGGTCACCCCTCTCTATTTGCTGAGGTATAAGAAATAGTTAAGTTTATCATCTTGCTATAAAGAGATCTACTGTGTCTGTCCCATGCCATTTTGAATTCTGTCACTATATTTGCCCCTGCCACCTCCATCAGGAGGACATTTCAAACATTCACCACCCTTTCAGTGAAAAAGTATTTCCTGACATTGTTGCAGCTTCATTTTATGCCCTCTAGTTTTACAGCTTCCCCTTCTTTGAAAAAAGGTTTATTTGTTCATGTGGAAAAGGGCAAGCTAGGCCAGGCTTGAAAACCAAATTGGATGTGATCAGGGAATTGGATGAATCAGCTGCTGATGCATATTGTTCACCCAGTATACAGGAATCTGGACTTAATGGACTCAGGAACAGATAGTGATTCTGGATCCATACTGGACATAGGAATAGGAAGTGGAAGCAGCAGATCTATAAACGAAACGGGATTATAGACAATTGCTATAAGTGAAATATATATGCTCATGTAATAAAAGAAATTACAGGTCAAGTCTCAGTGAAATTAAAAGCGTTCTCTTTAACAGTAACTTTGACTTGTACTTCTGCTTCTGAGAGTTGCTTCATAGGATTAACAAATAGAGCTTATTTGGACATAAGATAGTTCTCTAAAATCGATAGAACAAATAGTACATCCTCTTTTATTCTGCAACATGATAGGCTAGAGAATTAGCTGGGTCAGGATGAACTGCTTTAGGTAACTAGGGCTTGGGTCAACAGCAAACAAGCTTGAGTAAATTGTAGAAAATCAGCAAATATTATAAGTAACTAATTAGCTTCTGTTGTATAGTAGAAACACAGCGACACCTATTGAGTCTGGTAAATATAGTCATGGGCTTGTAACTTCTTCTTTTTATATGTAACTTCTTCTTTTGATATGACGTGGCGCAGATGTTAGCAAATTCTATATGCACTTTTGTAACCTGAATATCACCAGATGTTAATTAAAAATTAACTATGTCAGCTGATATTTTACAATAAAAGCTAGAGCCCTGCAAAGCCATCTTTGAAGAAACTTTGTGCTCCATGTTTTTCTTCCGTACAAAGCTTTGTAGGATTTGATTGATCAAGTGTGTCTTGTTTTTTCCTTCCTGTTAAGAGGTAAGATAATTAAAAGAATCCAGGTTTAGTGAAGGATTGCAGACCCTAGGAGGGAGATAGAGTCTTCAGTTCATTAATACCCTTTAAGTATTTAAAGGTCTTTATCATACCTCCCTTGTCCCTCCTCTCCTCTAGGATATACATATTTAGGTCTTCAAGACTCTTCTCATATGTTATCTGGTGCAGGCTCCAAATCATTTTGGTCGCCTTCTCCTGAACTCTTTTAAGTTCTTATGTTCTTATATTTAGGCCATCAAAAAGTAGAAAGACTAGAGAACACTCAATGAAGCTACAATGTAACCCACTTAAAATTAAGAAGAGAAGATATGTTTGACTCAAACATGTAATCAAACTCTGGAATTTGTTACCGAAGGATGTAGTAAAAGCTGTTAGTGTAGCTGGGTTTAAATAACTTATATGCTACGAGATGTTCTCACTTTTTTTGGGCCACCCTTTAGAGTTATGATTCCAAGCTTTCCATTTATTTTCTTGGCCACTGTTGCATGCTGGACAAAGGATTTCAAGGTATTATCCATGATGACACCCAGATCCTCTTCTTGGGTGATGATTCCTAGTGTGGATCTTTGCATCATGTAACTGTAATTTGGGTTGTTCTTCCCTAAGGGTTCTATTCTGAGCCCCAAATTGTGAGGATGTATGCCCTGCCTGGAAATACATCCCGCTATATGTCTCCCTTGCCGTCTGCATGCAAGGCTCCCTGTACGAACAACGGAGTTGTATGGGGAGCCATAGAAGGGGTGGGAGGAGGTGGGTGGGAGGCAAAGTGAGGACAATGCATGGGCGGGTAATCACCCTGGATGTACAAGGCAGATTCTGAGGTCAGCCCTGTGCATCTGGGGTAGGCCGGTTAGATGGGGACTTATTCCACAGCAGAGGTGGAATACTACTATTTATTTATTTATTTATTTATTTATTTACAGTCTCTTATATACCGCACTATTCAGCATCAGCGCGGTTCACATGGAACAAATGCTCATTACAGTTAACATGTATGAGTTTACATATAACAGGGGACAGAAACTTGGCTAACAGGGGTAACTATTTACAGACTTATTACATGGAGTCATAATCAAAGCAGTTGCATAGAAAACACAGTTCACTTTATAGGTTTGAGTATCCACATGGTGAGTTGCTTGTGGTATTGTAAATTTGACTGAGAATATTACTACTACTACTACTACTAATATGGGTGGCAGCCAGTGGAGGCAAAACATGTAGATGTGCAGGGGGAGCCCCGGAGCCGGACCTTGGCCATGGGAGGTCAGTTCAGGGGTCTGGCTGCAGGGAAAGGACATTCTCAGTGGTGGCTAGCAATTTCAGCTCCTGAATGGAGCCACGGTGCTAAGGCAATGAGATGCCATGGCATCATGGCTCCATTCAGGAGCCTGTCAGGGGTAAACGTGGATGTAGTACTAGGAGCAGTAGCTTGTTTGTTAGTCCTTAATGAAAATATTTCCCTGACTCTCAGCTGGTGCAATATAACAAGAAAGTGGAAACCACGCCGATGACTGACTCTGTCAAACTGGTTTATTAAATACTACTACGACGACTGATCGTTTGTATGATAAAGTTTAATTTTATTAAGTGGAAAAAATCTCTTCTATTTTTTTCCTGCAGATCATCATATAAATTGGTTTATATAGTTTAGACTGTCCTCTTTTCTTTAATTTGTATAGCACAAATGGTCTCCAAACTCATTGGGTCTCCAAGCAGCAAAATAGGAGCCTTTCTCCTAAGGTGCACCCTCTACATTTAAATAGCATATAAATTCTTCCCTCTTAAATCTAAACCATTGAGTACTCACAGAATGTACACATCACCATAAATATCTTAAAATATGCATCTATTATGTATGAATTTGAATATAATGGCAGAAGAGCCAAACAAATCCTTTGTTAGTCTGTGATTCTTTCTTTAATAAAAATAATAATTTCCATTCCTCTAAGTCTTTGCATCTCTTTTTAGGTACTTTCTGCTGTTCTTCTCAGGTCTCAGAAGAATCATGTAGCATTTGGGGATGAAGATACAGCCCAGCAGTCCTGCACTGGAGCCCTGGATAGCAAATATCTCCACTGCCACCATGTACTTGCCCCTGGTGCTCAGGTATGTTGGGATGAAGGAGATCCAGACACTGCAGAACACCAGCATGCTGAAGGTGATGTACTTGGCCTCATTGAAACTGTCAGGTAGATTTCTTGCAAGGAAAGCTATGATGAAACTGATACCAGCCAAAAATCCCAGGTAACCCAGAACAGAGTAAAATGCAACTATGACCCTTCATTACATTCAATTAGTACTATTCCAATGTCTGATTGATAGTTATGATATGGAAATGGGGGATCAGTGCTCAACCATACGAGGCAAAGAAGGGCTTGTAGAAGAGAAAAGCAAATGACAATAGAGTTTGACGCAGTGGAACCCATCCAATTCCGGAGCTTGCTTTTGGGGTTGGTGGCTTTGAAGGCAATGACCACTGTGATTGTTTTTGCCAGTACTGAGGAGAGAGAAATGGAGAAACTGATCCCAAAGGCAACCTGTCGTAGAATGCAGGTCAGCTTATCAGGATGGCCGATGAATATCAAGGAACATGGAAAGCAGAGCATGAGGGAGACAAGGAGAATATAGCTGAGGTTCCGGTTGTTGGCTTTCACTATGGGAGTATGCCGGTATTTAATGAAGATTCCCAAACTGACAGCATTGATAAAACAGAAGAACATGCCGATCAGAGTCAAAGCGATTCCCAGAGGCTCCTCATAGGACAGGAAAGTTTTCACTTTTGAGATACAGGCATCTCTCTGCTGATTGGACCATTGGTCCTCTGGACACTTTATACAGTTATCCATATCTGACAAGTAAGAATATTGTCTTAAGTTCTCACAAATTTGTGCAATAATACTTTAACAATAAAAATATGGATGTTTTGATACATATCGGCTAGTCACTTGGAGTCAAGTATATTCGATATACGTAAAGATACCTTGCTGAAGACTTTCTTGGCTCATCTGACAGTGCCTCCCTAAACTTTAGATCCCAGTTATGTCCCCTGCTTGCTAATTCCTTAATTTAGCCCTGGCTAGGGTAATAGATTCTATCCAACAACGTAAAAGCAACCAATAAGGAAGCAGTAGAATTCAGTCAGAAGCTTTCATTTTGGAAAAAAACAGTAAAGAAAATGAAATTTATATGCAATTAATTTAAAATACAGTATTTCACTCAAGGGGATTTTTAGCAGTCCTGATGTCTCTCTGTGTCTGGTGTTCATGTATGTGTGTGTGTGTGTGTGTGTGTGTGTGTGTGTATCTGTTGTCTGTTTTGTGTGTGCTGTGCAGAGGGGTAGGTGAAGATAGTGGGGCTTTTACTGAAGACATATTATGTGGATTGTGGCAGATGGTGGAAGATAGTTTTGTGAATGGGGTACTTTTCAGGATGGTGGGTCAGTTTCAGTGTGGAGTTTTTAGAAGTGGGCCATTTGCATGAGAGTTTGTTTTAGAGTGGGGCAGTTGTGGGGATATTTTGAGGGGTGGGACAAATTTCAGGGCGGTGAGACAGCTGTGGCGGATTAGTCTATGGGTGTGGGGCAATTAGGGGGCAATAGTTATTGGGAGTGGAGACAGTTTGTGTAGTGCAGAGACATTTGGTGAATTTGGAATCTAATTGCAGGGGGTAGTTCTTGAAGTGGTACATTTTGCAGGGAGGTTGGAAATTTGTCAGGAATTGTTTAGGGGTGGGACAGTTTGTGGCATGCTAGCTGTATTATAAGGGAGTGTTTTTTAGTGGTGGGGACGTGTTTGGGTTCGTACTGTAGTTGTGAGGGGATAGTTTTTTGGGGTGGGGCGATTCTAGAAAAGTACATTTTGGGAATGTAGCAACTTTAGGGGTGTGTGGCAGGTGCATAGGGCAGTTGTTGAGCAGATGGGGCAGTTGCAGGATGGTAATTTTTAGGGAAAGGGCATTTTGTGGGGAATTTCTGGGGGTGTAATAGTTATGGGGTGGTGGGCAGTCATAGGAGATACAAAAATATAACAATATAACAGCACTGGTCCATGTAAAAATATTTTTAGACTCTTTAATATCTGTTAATTGATATTGTGAACATATTGTCAGGTCCATTTTACTTTAACTAATTTAAAAAACATTCTTGAAGTTTTCAAAACTCAGTTCATATCTCAGATATATCCCAGTTTGTGGGCCAGGGCTTCCTGCTATTTGAAAATGAAATAAGAAAGAAAAGTGATTTTTATTCATTTTTCTTTCATTCCATATGGATATTGAAACAATAGAGGGAAATGTGTTGAGATTTCCTATTTCCTTTCAAACAAAAGCACATCTCCATTGCTGGGTGACTGAACCATGATGAAGTGACCCCTCTGTTGGAACGGAGCAGAGGAAGAGCTCCAGTCGCCCCCACTAGTTCTGACCCAGTACTGTCGTGAGCATCAGCTGTATGTTCCTTTGGTAACCATGGCGAGTATTGAAGCTGTCAGTCCTGAAGGTCCAGCTCGGGGAGCAAACGGCTGTATGACTGCAACTGATGTCTTTGTTGAAAATGTTTGAGCACCAGCTAAAAAATTGGAAATGTCCAATTGTTCATTTTTTGTGTTGTAAATTTTGTATTGATCAATCACAAAAAACACAAGTCAAAACCATCCCAAACATCGAAGGAAGATACACCATAGATGAAAAATACTGAGCACCATTAATGGAGAGACGGAAACTGTACCACATATCACCAAACCAGAGAAAACACTCCCAGAGACGCAGACCACCAACTTCCACCTAAAACTCTCAAGAAGACTTGAGAGCATCCAGTAAAGATATCCGCTATATCTTCTAAGTCTCTTCCACCCACCCATCCCTCGCCCCAACCCACCCTCTCACCACCCAACCAGAAACAAAGCAAGAAAAGAGAAAAAATAATATAAACAGAGATAGAGAGCAGGAAGGGCAGAAACTACCCACCGCCTGTAACAGCAGAGAGACAGGAGGCAACAGGGAAATGAAAGAACCCCAGAAGAGCAGAGTCCCAGGATAAGGCAAGAAACTGCCCTTCAGTTCTCACAACGTAACACCCGAATCCACAAAACGTACAACTGTGCACTCCTGTGGTGAGTTTCTCCAAACGGTAGATATCCCACACTTTAACCATCCATTCATCGAAAGATGAGGCCAAGATCTCTTCCAAAATCACGCTATAACAAACGGAGCTGCGAGGCACAAACAATTAGAATACTCAGGACTGATTCTCGAGAAAGATCAGAGGACAGGGGAAAACCAACACACAAGATTTTCAACGTTAAAGGCAAAGCAAAACATTCCAAAGAGCGGGTAATATAATCCATACACAAGGAGCAAAATTCCTGCAGACCACCTCATGTGCTCAAAATCAGCTCTGTTCGGCCACATAATCTCCAGCACAGTGGATCAATCAGCGCACCGGTTCCACTGGAAGAGAATCGGGCAGGAGAACAGAC